>CATIWR010395391.1:0-11547 GCA_949677035.1 Omphalea diandra
AAATAGCATGCACCAACAGAAGATGAAAATGCATTACCATCCTATGTCATTTTCAGCCAAATCTTGGCCTTTTGCACTAGATACACCTGGGTAACCAATAATGCGCATCACCCAAAATGCATCTCCAGCTATTTCACCTTCCAATTCCTCAGCTGATCCACCTAGTGCTAAAGCAACTCCCTGAAAAACAATAAAGGAATCATCAATCAGATCAAAAACTAAGGGACAAATAGTAAATAACATGATTACAAAAAGCATGCCTGTGCAAAGGGTGATATATTCCTCCATCAGGGTTTTGAAGTTTGGTGGATTAAGTGGCCTGTGAAAAGGAGCAGAACATGCATAAAAACCACAAATTGATCAATGTTGAGAAGCAATCTTATTCATTCAGGTACAACTTCAGTAAGATTACCCATATCCTGAAAGAGATTGAGGAATTAGGGTAAAACATTGAAATTTCTGCATACCATTGATTACATCCTTCCATGGGTTTGCCAAGAGCTCCATACATCCCTGGTTTCATTTCTCTATAACACTACAGTAGAACATAGCACAGAACTATAATAATTTGCTGGGAAGAAAGAACCAAAGAAAGAAACGGTAGCACTCTAGCATCAGATATAAGGAATGGTGCTTATAACTGCAGAATGGGAAGAGCCTCCAAGCAATCATAGGCTGCACAAGTTGCAACTTGAAACTATGCATACTGCTAGAAAATAAGTTCCATGGAAGTTTTCATAACCTTTATTACTTTTTGTATTTGTCTTTAATTTAGTTCATTTACAAGAATATCATATCTTAGTTGGAATGTGTAAAATAACACTTGGAGATGGTACAGAAAAGTAAACCCTACATCAATAGCTTCGTGCATGTTAGGAATCCCTTTGGTTATATTTTCTCCAATCCTCTGGCATCCCCTGAATCCAACAGAAAAGCTCACTGTTCTTGATATGGTACATCAATACTATCGATAAATTATAAGTTGCAGATATGGCAGGTTATTTTGAAAGAGCAAACCTGTATCCAGTGGCACGAGTCATCTTGATTTTCAGTTTTTCTTCATAGGGAAGATCAAAAAATTTGTGTGTCACGTTTTTAACCTCTTTAATGAGAGAATCAGGTATACCAACCACAAAGCAAAAACACATTGAGAATGAAGGGCGGAAAAGAAGTAGAAAAGTTAACAAAAATATAAGCTAGGCAATCGTACTCGATATCCACCTTTACCCCTCTTCATAATATTTGGAATTATACCAATAATAGAGAAGAGAAATTGCTTCTCTATACCAATTTTGATTTGAAAAGCAGTGATCAAGGTAGGAGTTACACTACAAGTTGCAATTTTTAAAGCTATATGAACACACAAAAAAAATTCTAGAATATACCAAAAAAAAAAAAGATATCTATTTTGCAATTCAATAACACAAGTTGGATTAACTTGACGTGGATCAGAGCATCGAATATGCAATTAATCAGGTGTTTTCTTAAGTTTAAACACTGTTTTGTCCTTAATTAGAAAAAGCTCCAATTTTCTCCCTCCAATACTTCAAATTGTTGCGGTAAGGCATTTCACTTATTAAATTTTCATGTTCCATGTCTCTTGTTTCCAATGGTGAAGTAACAAGAAACAAACAATAGTTTGATCCTTCTCTTTATGAAATGTAATGGTGTCAACAGGCTTCATATCCTTACTGCATATGAACTGAAACCATTCACCAAAATCACGGGTTTTGAATACCTAATGTCAGGAATTCGGCAACAAAATGTCCACACAATCCCCACTTTCATCTTTCACAGGCAAGTTTATTTTCCTGGTGGAAATGCTTTTATACAGCTCTGTGGAACTGATTATCTTCTCTTCACATTTGTGCTATTAAGCACCTTTCAAGAAAATAAGCATTGCTGATCATGAGTTGCTAGGTATCATTTCTATGAGTTGCTGATCATGAGTTGCTAGGTATCACTTCAAGAAAATTGATTCAAAGTCAAATTTAAACAAATTAAAACTAAACTAAAAAAGTTTGTCTTCGTAATCAATTCTAGATAATCTTGACAAAAAAAATCAATTCTAGATAATATATTATAATTAAAATACAAATATCAACAATTTTCTTATTAATTAACAAGTTATAATATATTAAAAATAAATTCATGTAATACATATTTTTATTAATCCCATGAACCTAATAATGCATAATGTTATTTTTTTTTCACATTTAAATAAGTGATTTATTGTTTATTTAGTATTTATTGATCACTCGGTATCTAAACTTTTCTTAATAAATTAAAATAAAATAGATATCATTGTTCTTTCTTTTTTCTTTGAAAAAAAAATACAAAATTGTATATGCTTAATATTCTTAATCTGAGATAAATATCTTTTACATCGATATTTCTGTTGATATATCTACAATTTCAGTGTTTTGATGTATTATTAGTGAGGACTTAACTAATAAATCAGAAATAATACATCAAAAGACTTGAAATCTCTAATTATAATTTATATTGAATCTCCTAAAATGAAATTATAGAAGTTTGTGAATAAGAAAAAAATTCCTTCTCCATTATGTAAGTCATCTAATCCAAATGATATCATAGAAAAAATAACATAAAGAATTATTCTAAATAATTAAAAGAATTTATTAATTTTGTAGTTTTCTAACTAATTTTTAGAGCGTGTGAATTGAAACTATTATCAAAACATCAAAAAAATTAAAATAAAAAAATTATTAAACTGAAAAAAATGCCAAATATAATCCTATGTCTAAACAGATTTGTTGAATTGTGAACCCAAAAAAAAAAAAAGTTTTGTTATAGTGGTTGATCGATCAAAGGTCTCCTAATAAATGGAATTGATGCTAATGAATCTTGTTGAGTTACCAATTAATAATATCATACCTAAAAATGTGTATGAAGAGACAGCCCGTTAATTCCCTTTTGCTTCGAAAGTTAGAAAATAAATTTTTATTAGTTTATTGATTTGTATATGTATCATAAAATAATATACATGAAATATTATTAATTTACAATTGAATGTCAAAACTTGGAGTAATGAGAAAACTCTTTTAATAAATTTTATTGCCACTAAAAATCATTTTCTCAAGTAACAAGACATACATATTTATAATAAATTCTAAATTCATGTCACAAAAGGACTAAAAGATCTAATTTAATTCAAATACAAAAAAAAAAATTGATAAAAAAGACATAAAAAGCAAAATTTGTTAAAAAATTATAATTAATCTTTTATTTTCAAAAAACTAAACAAAAGTAATAAAGAGTTAAAAAAATTATAATTGATCTTTTATTATTTCATAAATGTCAAAATCTTATTGAACAGTATTCTACCTCTACATAATAACTTTTTTACAAGAATTATAAAAGGTAGAAAAATTCACGCCCAAAACACAATAGTGTCAAGGATAATACACAATCAATTTAACCAAAGCTAAAAATTTAAGCTCGAAATACTATGATCCTAGCTGCACTCTCTAATTAAACAGCATTTTTGACTAATATGATTCTTAACAAAATGTTATATTATGAATTTTTGTCATCTTCTTCTCTTTTATTAGAAGATTTAACCAAGTAATTGATAATTAATTTGGATTAAGAGCATGTTTTTGACATTAATATTATAAAAAAAATGATTTCATTTATCAAATTATTATGTTTTTAAAAATTTGGAAATATTATTATTTACTCATGAAATTAGTTTCCTTTTATTGTTAATCTAATTCAATAGATATTGATAAAATCTTTAAATAATTATTTTTTTAAAACTTAACTTTTTATTTATAAACTTATATTTAAAAAAAAAAAAAAGAAAAATTTGTCTAACTTTTACTCCAAAATCAGCTATGCAATGCCCAATAAACCTTAAGGATGGGAAGAGAAATTCTGTGAAGAAGAAAGCTGTTTGCAGCGTCTGTTCCAAAACAGGCATGTCTTCCATTCCCAAACAAGTTTCAGGTACATATACAAAAAGAACAAAGAAAGACTTCAAGTACTTATCCATTTGTATCATGAAACAGATATTTCCGATTAAAACCCTTATGGTATTTTTGTTATTCTATTTAGTTCTATCTCTTTCCATACTGATATATATATATAAATCCCTGACCATCTAATCCAATAGACTTTGATCCAAACCTACGTAATCTATTTAGTTTGAAATTAAGTTGAAAAGTTCTGGCTTTACCAACAAATTTCTGCACTGAAATGTGTCATGAGAAGTAACACATAAATAGAACTGTAGCTTCCATTATCACAGAAAATTACAACTTTTGCATTAATTGCCAAAAAGAATTATTTTATACAATCCAAGAAGAAGAACAAAAGAGAAGGTCTAGTTAAGAACTTCCAAATGATGATAAATACCCACTTTTTTTTTTCCCTTCTTCTTACCACTTTATATCCATTGGGACTATGTGCTTTTCTTGATCATATACTATATATGATGATCAAAACAACAAAACAATTGATCAAGATCATGAAGTAGCTGGTTTTGACTTTGATGTTTGGTTGCTACAGAACTGGAAGCTATTCTCATCCATCTTCTCCACCACAAAATGAGCAAGCATGTCATTTTTCTCCGCCAAGTTCTCTCTACACAAGAACTCGTCCCCATATACTTTCTCCACATCCCTATAGTAATCATGTACAAATATATGAGTCTTTCCATTTCCACCTTTCTTGCTTCTAGCTAGCACTCCTGCTGTAAAGATTGGCGCCATCCTTCCTGGCCCTTCTGGTCCATTCCCTCGAGGTCCATCGATCAATATCACATCCCAATCCACTTCATAAACATGATTAGGCAAGTCATTGATCCCAAGCTTACATTCTGAAAACAGTAGGTTTTGCACTGGCCTGCATTCATTTCGTATTTGATCCTTGGTTGAGGCTATTAGGTCTCTATATTCTCCCATTTTTGTTGTGTATTGAACATCAAACACCTCAACTTCCGGGTGTAGCTCTTCGTAATAGGCCGCGTAGTATCGGTTTTCTTCAATGAATACTGTGCGGCCATTGTGATTTAAGGCTTTCCAGAGTAGGGTTTCTTGAGTTAGGCCAAAAACAAGAAGGTTGCATGGAGATGAGCATTTTCGTAGAACATCAGATATAGGTTTGAGTTCAGAATAGCCCATGTGGAAACTGTCGTTGGATTTTGATGCATAGTAGAGGAGAGTGTTGATGACTGTTGTAGGCAGTGGTGCATTGGTGGGGATAGAGGAGGAGGAGGTGGCTGTGGCCAAGGCAGCCGCAGCGGCAGCATTGGTGGTTTTGGTGGGGAAAGAGTCTCTTGAATAGATAAGTGTAACAAGAAAGGCAATGGTGAAGAATGAGACAAAGGCAAGAAGCCATAAGCGATTTGAGCTTCCCTGTTTTTGGATATAAGGGTGAAGGAGAATGAGCTTTGTGTTGTTATTGTTATTGTTCTTCATCTTTAATTGTGTGCAAGAGAAGAGAGGTGGAAAAGGTTAAATCTCTCTTCTTGTTCTTGGTGGTCAAGATTTTGTATCAATCTTGATGGAAATGGGAAAAGAGTGGGAATAATTTAAAGATGGGGTATAGCTCTAGAGGCAGAGGGGAGATGCTTTTTGAAGCAATAGGGGATGAGCAGATAATGAATATGACATTACTCACTTTACAATATCAACAAAATAATCATATTCTAGAGACATAATTACAACACATTAAGCTAACTCAAATTTTTGTTGCCACATGCTACTGTGATTGGTCAAAGTCCATGTTTTTCTAAAATAAAAATAATAATCGAAAGATATATTAGAGAAATTGATATAATCCAATTTTGATGTGCAATGGGAGCAAAACACAAAGTGGTTGGACTGGAGCTGGTGGAAGGAAGGTAGCTGGTATAACTCTAGCGACCCAATAACTAATTACTAGCCACAAGTCGCTTTTCCTTGTTTTAGTTCGCAAGTAACATATATAATCAATCATATATAACTTTGAATGAGACCAATCACCTGCAACAGATTGTAAATGAAAACAAATCATAAACTAATCATGCCCTACCATGATGGAATTATAAACTAACCAAAGTGAGGTGGTTAAGGGCTTATAATTAATTCCATGGTCCTACTAGTTACATCTACTCAAATTGTAAACAAGTTGCCTTAGGTTAATTTCAAGAATATATATACATATAGAATCTGTGCAAAGCCAGCTGTAGCTACAACTGAATCTGCGAAAGCATACATGTATTGTCCTTGATAATAGCAATAGTTGTATGGAAATGGAAGATGGGTTTGGATTAAAATTTTCAAGGTTTTTATGGATTGATCAATTTTGAAATTTCTGCACGATAAATTAAATGCTGAATTACTAGTTCAGTGACAGATTAAAGAAATTTATAGTGTAGGATTGCAACATTGTAATGGAGGCTGATTTTTTACTATTTGTGCACCTACAACACATACGTGTTCTAATCCGGTCCTTAAAATATTTGTTTTTAAAATGGAATCCAACATTAGACATCCCACCAACCTAACCCAATTTTGGAAATTGAAAAACCTCAAGTCATTTTCTAATGAATATTGTATGGCTTATCTACTCATATCCTATAAATTACTTCAAATAATTTGAAATTTAAAATACGATTTCTAAGACATGGGAATCGCATTATTTATGAAATTATTGATGATAATGTCAAATATATTTTATATTCTAAAACTCCATGTACCAGTCATCTAGACTAGTTGAAGTAATTAAAAAGAATAAAATCATGGGTAGAGAATTAATATTTCTGATCAATGAAACTTTGATTTGAATTGAAATTCCCAACATGAGAGCATAAACTCGAGCTATGCAATTCATTAGAAAATTTTCTCATTGGGTTTGAGATAATAGGAGGAAGGCTTAGAAATGTCTCATGAGAAATCTCTTAGTGCTAAAGGAGGGTCCTTCGGCCCATAATGTGGATGACAAATGAAGCCCAACTGAAATGGAAATGAACCTTATTCTTGAGCACAACTAAATCAATCAAGAGCTAGACTATCGTTTTCCTTTCGCCTAAAAATTAACCTACAATGATTGCAAAGACTAATTCCTGTGTTCTTTTTGTCTAAAGAGATCACAGATTTTGATAATAACGGCTTTATTCATTTAAGCATTGGGCTTTTTTCATTGCTAGGTGGCCTAATCAACATCATATTTTGCCTAAAAAACCCAATTGACAAGAGACAAGACATGACCTCTTATGAGTTGTGATGGGTACAAAGGCTCTAGGTGGTCAAGGAAGCACATTATTCTTCGACCTTACATGCCTTAGTGATTGAAATTCTCTTGCAAACGAATAAAAAGAGAAAGAGGTATTATTTTTGTTTGCTAATAGTATAGTCCGTATGGATGGCACAACTTCTTGTTATAAGTGGGTTATGTTAGCTTAGGAAGATGGGGCAGATGAGATCTGCCTTTCCTAGAGTTGACATGATTCTTTCTTCAAACAACCAGCACCCAAGAAATTGCTAGTTACTGCTGCTAATAGTGCTAGTAAGTGCTAATCCACCAAATTAGTACATCCATAATGGAGACAAACGAAAAGGGTTCAAAAAAGTAAATGAAATGCTAATAAAGAATTTAATATTGTAAGTGTAATTAGTAATATTCTCTCTCTATCACATGGGAATTCAAAGTAAAAAATTTTTTAAAAATGGATTTAAGCATATGATTATGGAATGAATACGGAAAGCTGTGATTGCAGTTTAGATATTGATATCAATTAAATTTAGTCTTGGCTTACACTTTAAGTTGCCATCTAATAATTTGTTATAATAACATCATGTTTGGTTTCATTCCATGGGCTAAAATGCCAATGCTATGCTAATACTACTACTTTCCAAGCTTAACAATGCCTAAGGCTATGTTTGGCAGGAGGAGGAAAATGAAATATTGGATTTACAAAATTATTTCTTCTTATATGAGCCGCTCACTTCTTCTTTTTTTTTTCTCATTATATATATATAGATATATATATATTATAGTCATATTTTGTCAGGTGATATGAATAGTCATATTATTTATAGTAATATATTTTAGAAATTTAATTTTTCTTATATGATTTCAAAAAGTGAATAAATTAAAATATAAAATATAAATAAAATAATATATGAAATTAATGATTACTATTATGTGTATGAAAATGAATATTATATGCGATTACGATTCAATATTTAGATGAAAATATTTTGAAAGGTATAAAATTTAAAATTAATTATACTTTAATATTATTTCATTAAATATATCGAAGTATCATGATATATCGATAATATGTATCACAAAAATATCTATTTTCTATAAGTTTATCAATAAAGTGATAAAATATTGAAAAAAAATTTAAAAAATTGAAAAGTCTAAAAATAAAAAAAAAATTGACATGATTCATTAATTTCTTGTATCTAATTTTCCTTTCTTTGGTGAATTTTTTTTATATAATTTTCATAAACATAATAATGAATTACAAAGTATAATAAATGATTTAAAAATTTTAAAATAATAAAGTTAATACTTAAGAATAATTTAAAATAATTATTTTATTAATATAAATTTCTTTTTTTGCATTGACATTTGAATGCAAAAATTTATATTTTATTGTTATTTTCTTAAATAAGTTAAAAATTATTTTTATATAATTTAATGAAGAACATCATAACTTTTAGATTCTATATTTTTATAATTTATTTTCTAATTATATTTTAAATTGTATAATATATAATTCATTTAGAAAGTCATGAAAATATTCTCCAATTTCAGTTTAAACAATTATCTTTTAATTTATTGAATAAATTATTATTTACTATATTTATTTATAATAGAATAACAAAAGAAATGCAAATATATAAAAAGTTTCTAAAATTGTATATATTTAAAATCATTATAAATTTTTCATTTTTGATATTTTTATTGACAAATATTCATTTTTTTTTTTTGTGTTGATATACATATCGAAATCGAAATTAAGGAAAAATAAAGGTCATGGACGTTATTTAGTAAAACATTATTATCATTGAAACTATGTTTAAATATTCAAATTAGATTAATATAATTAGAAAAAAAAGAAAAAGATATACAATTTATTTAAAATAAAAAAAGTGAATAATAAATAAAAAAAAACTCTTTTGAACCCCCCCCCCCCCCAAAAAAAAAAAAAAAAAACTTAGAGAATTTTATGTATTAACTCGTTAGTTTTATTTTTAAATAATTAAAATGATCTAAAAAGGTTTATTTAGGCTAATGAATTTTTAAATTTTATTATTTCAAGACAGTTGGTAAAAGAAAAATGGCATATCCTTTTATTTATTAAATTTATATATATTTAGTTGTCTAAAATTAAAAACTTTTAATTTTTTATAAAAACATATATTGAGTATTTTTATAATAATTAAAATTCACGAATTTATAAGAATTCACAATTAAAATCATTAAAGTTACATAAAAATCTCATTATAATGCTATTAAATTTTTTAAATTTACTAAAAACATATAATTTTATAATATTAATTTATTTTCATAATAAATTTTAAATTAATTTTATAAGTTATTTCTAAATTTCCTATCATAAAAAATTTCTCCATTGAATGTCAGTCTACATCCATCATCCATCATCGTAATGTAAATAAGTATCAATATTTTCAAAATCAGACTGGATCAATTGATCAAACTAATAAATCAAAAATCAGCCAATGTTCGACTAGGTTCAATATTAAAAATCGAGTAGTTAAAAATTGATTAAAATTATAAAAATTGCTCAAAATTAAAAATTAGATCAAATTAATTCAATATAAAATCATGTTATTTTGTGAAATAATTTAAAAAAAATTAAAATTACACTATTTTTTCAAAAATTTTAAAAATAATTTTTATTGTTTTATCATATTGTATATTTTTAAAATTTTTAAATATTATTTATATATTTTTCAAAAAAATAAAAAAATATCGTATTGAATCAAATTAATCAAATCAAAAAATGATCAATCGATCGATTCGATATTCGATTAAATTTTAAAAACATTGATGAGGACTGTGAGTGCACTTTTTAAAATGATCAGTTGATTACCATCAAACTTGTAGATAAACTTTAAGAGATATTA
This sequence comes from Omphalea diandra, assembly GCA_949677035.1. Classification (NCBI taxonomy): domain Eukaryota; kingdom Viridiplantae; phylum Streptophyta; class Magnoliopsida; order Malpighiales; family Euphorbiaceae; genus Omphalea; species Omphalea diandra. Next base: position 10,113 of record CATIWR010395391.1, read on the forward strand.
TAGATTAACTAGAGGTTATGAGTTCAAGTTTTTAATACTAAGTGTGTTAAAAATTTAATAGAAAGAGTTTTATCAGGAGAATGTTGCTGCCTTGATGAACCGAAGGAGTTGCGGTTTAAATTTTAATGCAATGAGGGAGAACTTTGCTTAAATTCGAATTAATTCAATACCTAAAAAACGTGGAAATACTAAATAATCTAACAAAAAAATTGATTGACTTTAAAATTTCGATAAATTTTAGATATTGAGAACATATTTGTTCTAAATTGCAGAGATTTTATTTGAATGCTTCCCTTATATAATTTTAGATTATAATATTATAATTAATATAGTTTTAAATATTTAAATAATAATTTTATTAATATATATGGATGACAATGAGAAAGATTTCCTATGGATGTGGTGGGGAATGCCTATTAGGAGTGTAATCAAGCCGAACTTTATCAGACTGGAGCTCAACTTGAAAACTTAAAACTCGAATTAGAGCTCGATCGAGCATCAATTTTTAAGTTTGAACTCAATCAAGTACTTAAATATTCGAGCTCGATTCAATTAGACTTGTTTATTTATATAATTTTTTTTATGAATTCTATAAATTGAAATTTATGTTCGAATAAGTTTGATTAAGCACAAATCGATTAAGCTTGATTGGTGATATTGTAAATATGTCTAAATTTGTCTACGCTCGATTAGGCTCGCGAGTATTTTGAAACTCAAATTTGTCTTGTTCCATCACTTGAGTAGTTTGAGCTCGAGCTCAGTTCAATTAATTTTGAGTAGATTTCGAGTATTTCTCAAAATAATTTGAGAGTTATTTCAATTCATTTACACTCATAATCCTCACCTTTTCTCCTCCATGGAATGAAGATGAAAAATAATTATATATTTATTAATTTATGACATAAAATATTTTATAAAGTAAAATTTATTAATTTATAACATAAAATATTTTATAAAGTAAAATTTATATTTTTCAAAATAATTTAAAGGTAATAGAAAAAAATTATCCCGCGATGATGAAAAAAATTTGTTCTATTAAGAGAGCGAGGAGGGGATAGAAGATATCCTCTGCCTGTCTTGCTGTCATTTTTATGAATATAATTAATTATTTATTATTAATAATAAAATTATTATAAATAAATAATAAATTATATATAACTTAAAATTTTAATTAATAACGTTATCGAGTAATTATAACGCCTTAGCGTTTGGCACTGCGTGTCTTCTTCACGGGCTAACTATTGACTGACGAATGCACCAATTATAGATAACTTAAGTCCTTCTGCTAACTTCTAAACGTAAATAGTAAAAGCCAACCCATTGCTCGTTTGCTCTCAGCAGGCGGACCATTCAAATAATTAGCTACAGTGGCCTCTCACTTCACCATCTCTGTATCTGCCAGTGCTCTCCTGTCTCCGCAAACTTTCACCCTATG
>CATIWR010395410.1:0-60014 GCA_949677035.1 Omphalea diandra
AACAAGATTGCGCTCTGCAAATGCATCAAAAGGACTTCCCGTGAACTACTGTTCTGGATTCCGTTCATTGAGCATGGCATCTGCTTGTGAAGTTGATGGTTTGCATCCTTTAGCCATATGTCTTCTTTAATTTCCTTTTGAAATAGTTTGTCTCGTATGAGAATCTAATTGCTCTATTTATGTAGCTAAAGTACTATCATCATAACTGATGCTCATAGATTGACCAATGGATTTCTTTGCACCAACTTCTAGCCTTAACACTGAAGCCTTAACTGTTGATATTTCAGGAGTGTCATGTGAGAGTTTCAGTATTGAAGTTAATGCGAAGGACTATGGCCTTGAACCCACTGATACTCCAAGAACTGATAGATCAGTAAAATTTTCAAGTCCCCTGTTGATTGTTTTCTTTTCTCTTTTGCTCAGCTTATATATTCTTCAAGCTTGTGCTTGACGTGGTGACATACTGCTACATCTCCCAAAGAACTAATATGTTATGACATAAATCATATAGTTTGGAGGTTGTTCTCTTTCCAACTGCAGAACTTGCTTGCGTTGTCATTTGTCTCCAAATAGTTATCTTATCTTTGAGCTAGCACTGTTCTATAATTGCAAACTGGAGTGTTTGGGTTTAACTTTGTATTTATTATGCTTCCAATTCATTGGACATATTAGTATGTCAATTTAAGTGATTTTTAAACTGATTGCCTATCATGTCTATCCAGTCCCCATCAGACCCTTTTATTGGAAAAGTCACTAGTCAGCATGAGTTGTGCTACTGAATCTTGAATTAGATATCCATTTCCTAATTTCAACTGGTATAAAGCTTACCATATGATTGGCTGAAAAATTCTGTGGCCCCTATCTTCTTCTGAATCTCCTGTAGTTTTTCCTCTCTGAGGAGCCACAGTACTGTGACATCAATTTCATAATTCCTGTGTCAGGTCTCCAAGAATATTGAGTTGGGTTTAGCAGCTCTACATGGCCAAAAAGGTCCAGTGTATGATCGTATTGTCTTAAATGCTGCGATGGTAGACCACTTGTTGGGATGTGATGGTGCAGCAGATATCTCCTCAGCCGTGGATAGAGTCAGAGAGACCATTGACAGTGGTAGGGCTCTGGAAAAGCTACTAAATTACATAAAGATATCTCACAAAGTAAGGTGAATGAGGCTATGCAGTGCTTGCTTCTTTTTGCATCAGATTTTGGCATGCGGGTGTTGTAAATTTTTACATGTTTGCAAATTACCGAACATCGATAAAGAAGAAGAAAAAGAACAGGGTAGTGAAATAATTTTCAGCTTTCTTTCATTTTGTTTTGTTGTAAATTAACTTAGCAGTAAACCTCATTTCAAGTTCATTGTTTTTTTTCCCTATCAGTTATCTTGTGAAGTTGTTTGCTGTTGTATAAACATTGTATCAGTTATCTTGGAATTTTTTTATTTTATTTTTTTGTTCCCCAGATGGCCTGTATAGAACAAAAGTTAGATATGATTGTATTATCGGAGGACAATGCTAACCATATTACTGCAGATTTTTCTTACTCAGGGATCTGGCGATTCATTTGTAACCCAAACCTATCTGTGAATTGGACATGACAAGGGAAGATGACGCCATATCATGGATAGTAAAAATTAATGTAGCATGTTCAAAGAACTCGTACTTGACTAAATAAACAAGGTAAATATGTACAGTTAAATTCTTAATAAATAAATTACAGAAAGAACTCATCGACTCTTCCCTCATCATCATCATCATCGATTCTACTGGTGAGATTATAAAAATTATAATTAATATTATCTAAACAGAAAAATATTAAAATTTTATAGATATAATTATCAATTGTGAATTGATTTAATTTGTAAAAATAAATTAAATAATATAATTTAAGAATTTATCTATAGAAAAAAACCAATGTATCTTATATTATCATTATAATTTGAATTCGCGACACTTTTAATGAGTCAGTATGTAAAAGCAATTATGTATAGGAAGAAGCCTTCATCCCTGAAATCTTTGTTCTTGAGATGTTATAATTATCGGTTGCAATTACCCGAAATCTAGAGATATTATAATGATTTGTTGCAATTACCCGAAATCTAGATATATTATAATGATTTGTTGCAATTACTCACAATGGTAACGAGAAATCAAATTAGCAGACAAGTATGTTATTAACTTCAGCATATAAAAATGACCTTTTGATGTTCTAAATATCATGCACTAGATCTAATCAAATCTTAGATATTCAGCCAACTATCCAATTCCAACAGAATTTTTGTCCTGTCAATGTCATCAGATCCTATGGGAGTAGGATTTACAATCTGCTATGTAAGTGTTCCAATCTCATAATTTTGGTGGATGCGAGCTCACCAACACAAGATTCGACAGAGGAAACATTGAATAAATATTAATAAAGATTAAACATTAATACAGAAAAGGAAAAAAAAAAAAAAAAAAAACTCAATTATCAACAATTACGTTAAAAAGATGAAAAGATGCCGTTAAATCTGACGTGCAGCTGCCATCCAACTGGCAAGGCTAATAACTTCAAATGGTTGTTTGTTCGTCACCTCTTTCACCGTGGATGGGCAAGAATCCGTAATCCAGAAGTGGCTCAGCCCTTTCTCTGGATGGCCTGTAAAAAACAAGAGCCCAAAAAAAATAAAGCAAAGACAGACAAGAAAGAATTAGATGATCAGGCCATTTTAGTCTTAATCAGCCCTACTTTAAAAAGAAATGCATAAGGAAACAACAGACCTCAAATCCCTGTCCCAAACCCGTGACCTTGGGATGAGCAAAAATTGGTCTAAATAGAAAAACAAAATGACCAAGTCGAACTGGATAAATTTTTCAATTCGTTTTTTTTTTATTTGGGTAAAATCAGTTATATCAGTTGATTTTGATTGTTTAGGGAAAAAAATTTAAAAAAAAAGAACCAAAATTATACGTCTTATAATGTCCCTATCAATACCATGCCGTTTCAATTCAGTAGCTTTCAAAAACCTATTTCTCTTCTCCTTCCATACTCATCTCTGGCTGCAGCCTCGCACTCAGAGTCCTATCTTCTCCATTTCACTCTTCTCTGCTAGACTGTTGCTGTCACAAACAAAGTCACCCACTTGCAGTACGCTCAAAGGAGTTTCTTTCCATCTCTTTATATTTTTCTGAGCCATTTGTTTCGTTGATATTCTCTTCTGGTTAATGCTTACATTAATTAGGTTTTTTATGAGTCACTTTTTTTTTTTTTTTGTTTAATCTCTTTAAATTTTCTTATCTGGTTACTGCATTTTTCTGGTTAATGTTTCATTTATCATGCTGGTGGAGAAGAAACTCTGATTAGCAGTCCAATTCCTTGCAATGTCCATGTTTGTGATCCTTTAATCTGTAATATTTCTGCTAACTTTGCTGTTTGGCAAGTTTTAGGTTGTGTTGTTTCAGCAATTTTTGGTTTGGTGCTATCTTTTCTTTTCTTTCTTTTTTTTTTTTTTCCTACAGAACTATGTAGTAATAATTGCCTTTTGAATTTTGAAATAAGCAAATGTATATGGAATTCTTTTCATCTCTTTTCTTCCAACCTTCTGTTCTTCTAACAAGATATCAAATTATAATTGAGTTTGCAATGGTAAGAAACGAGCTAATAATAGTAAATATTTTTCTCCATTATTCGTTTTCCATATGCTTGTAGGAAACTGGATTATAAAAATCCTAATAATCATTTAACCAGCAACCTTAAGATAATTACCAAAACAATGAAAGTGTTCAGAGCAGCTCAATAAATTTGTGAATTCCAGCAGTCTCTGGTTTCCAATAGGAAAGAACGGTATAATTAAACCTCTTTGGGCTCAAACAACCCAAAACCAAAGGATCGAACCAAACAGAACCAAATTGAGAAATTCTGTTTGATTTAGTTCAGTTCTTTTAATAAGTTCAGTTTGGTTTCTTTTTTTCTTATTTCAGTTTTTTCTTTTTTCAGTTTGGTTCCGAGCTGAACCGACCATTTGCTCACCCCCTATCGTGACCTACAGGTTGCTAAGCAATAACTTTACCAGTGGCACCAAACAAAAGACTTCACAAATCAAATAGTAAATAAATAAATTAGGGCTTTAAGTTAGACATGGTTGTTATGGACAAGGAAAATAATAGACATTCAAAGATTTTATCCTTGACAAAGACGGGCATCATGCAGGAATCACCAACATAAAAATGAAACATTGAGCTTTGCAAACAATGACATATATCAAGTTTCCCACAAAACTTTCATCTGAAAGGAGAGTGAAGGAGGTAGCGTGAAAGGAGCTATTTAACTAAGTCAATACCAGAAAGCAATTTTTAAAAAATTTCTTTTCGTGTTAATATTTGAACCTAGGGTGGATCATCTCCAAGACTCCAAACCTATCCTTCTACAGACTGAGTCAAGGCCCAGGACACCACAAAACAATATCATGTCTACTTTCAATGTAAAAGATTTGCCAAAGGGAGAAAAATAAGATATGGGACTTCAAAGATTAAAATGGTAACTACGTAGATGCATGAAATACCTCCATTATCAAATTCAAAGCGTTCCCAGGATCTATTAGGAAAAATCCCATGCGTCACATAGGCGCTTATTCTAGCTGCTCCATGGGTGGCCAATACTTTCTACAGAACATGAGGGAAAATCGAATAAGCATCTCCATTCAAACTACATACAGAAAAAGGATTTCTCTCTCTCTCTCTCTCTATAGTGAGTACAACAGCATAAATAAACTTATAACTGGTTAAGAAAGAAACAGTTGACCATGTACAGGTGTCCAACACAAGAAATTTAATTTCCATGTTCCACTATCAAGCACAAGGTTCTTAAATGACGAACATGTACATTGATTATCCACATGATCTTTGTCTCATTTTGTGCTCCACTACAAATCTTCCACGTTCATATGATGCATAATTAGAATCTCAAATATACATGTCCACACAAAACATCAATACAATAGACAAGCAAATCATGTATAAGCATTGGATACCTGGCATTCAATCAGAGTGCCTCCTGACTGAACCAAATCATCAACAATCACAATGTGCCTTCTGTGACGGTTCCCCTCCTTGATACGCGCAATTCTTTGGTTTCCTTCCTGCACTTTAGCACAAGCGATCTACATATCAGCGAGAAAATAAATTAATATACACAGCTTAATTCAAGATATAAGCAAAATGTTATGCAATAGTATGTGAAATGATCAAAGTGCACCAACGATTAATAAAGTAGAATAAGATGTATTTAGATGCACATAATTAGTCAATTCAATGCATCATTGTATGCATAAATTGGTCAAATTAAATTCATTGCATAGTGACATCTACAATAACATTACAGATGAGAGAAGAAGATAAGAGTAATGTCATCTAAGATCCAGTATAAGGTCAGTTAACCAAGCATCATTGTGATATTATTTCAGTTAGCCTCCCTTGTGAGAGAAAGAGTTTTGCTTAACAAATAGACAGAACATGCCATCATATCAATCCATTCCTATGAATATGAATTCAAGAGCATCAACTGGTGATGCATACCCTAGACCAATCTCCCTCTGTAAAATAAACTCCTGACTATTAATTAGCATAAAGAAGGGCTCACCTGGTGCATGAAGTGCCCCCCAGCTATTGTGGGGGGTTGGGGGAAGACGGACGTATTTAATATGCAGTCTTTCTCTTGCACTTTTGCAAAGAGGCTGTAGCAAGATAAAATAATCTGTATGTTCCCAGAAACCCATTTCTTATGTGGGGATTCCAGGCTGTCAAAATGTAAATTCGGGGAGAAGCAGATGACTTGTTCATGTCTTCTAGTCCTACAACTGTTGTATGCTTTACTGGTTTCCATAAACTTTTTAGGCAGAAAAGCAACCAGTTGCCAACAACTGGTTTCATTAATCAACAAAGGGATTAATAAATAACATAGCTAGAAAAATAACAGAGAAAAGGAATTTAGAAAATAGCACCTAGTCTAAGACCTTTCTTGGTGCCAAACCTATGAAAAATGCAATTAATAGGCAAAGCACAGTATTGGTTGTTATTGCAATACCGTGGGAAAATGCTGCAACTGCTTATGAAATCGCTTCCATGCACAATCATCAGGAAAAGCTATTGCTATCTGGAAAATTAAAAAAGCAGCATATTTTTTTAGCAAGAAACAGTAATCAATCCCATCAAAATACAATCACCAGCCACCACAAAAACCAGGTAAATTTTGGTTTCAGACAACTGTGCATGGACGAAATGATTTGCATTGAATCTTAATTTTCATCTACATCAATATTTTCATGAACAAAAAACAACAATCTGACACAAATGATGCAGAATATAAATGCATATTATACCATGAAGAAAAGAACTTACATTATCAGAATCAGGAAGTCGTTGGAGACTATTTTTAAGCAAAGGAATTCCACTCTCAAAACAAGGCAAAATATTATCACCAAAGTAGAACCTCTCCTGAAATACAACAAAAAAATAACCATTACAAAATCATCTATTAAAAAACAAAAAAGCCAACGGAAAAACAATAAAAAAGACAAGAACCAACAAAAGCACAGCATACACCAATCACACAAACATAGCTTAAAAACCTGCAAGGCATGGATATCGAAAGTGACTAAGCTAGTAGGGCGTCCCCTTGAAGTGGGTATGTTAGATAAGATTCTAGCGAGAGTAAAAGCAGCGGCCACATCTCCTTCATCCTCCATACGCTCAGAAGTGCCAGTAGGAAAAAAACGAAGAACTAAAGTGAAAGAAGAAATAAACAATTTGGGCAATGCAAAGATAATCGAAAGCTGCTCAAAAATAACTTTCGGCGAACTAAATGACGACAGAAACGCTACGTGCTGCCCTCTTATCGCTTGCGCATTTGATATAAACAAGTTTGGGAATCCATCCTCAAATTTCCTACACATTAATCAATCAATTAACAAATCCAATTTTGGTTCTAATTACATTTTTGTAAGATGGAAAATTATAAGATCACCTCCAGATGATGGAGTGGAGCTCAATGGCATCTGAATCAGCGGCAACGCACTCGGCTAGCGATTTGGACTCGTCGGAGTAGAAAAGGAGGACTCTTTTAGCGTTCTTGGAAGCGGAATCCGAGGTGGTGGACATGGAGACAGACGAGGAGAGAGAAAGAGATGAGCTTTGCGTGTGATCGGTTGTAGAAGATAGAAACCCAATACTTACTGCCGCTGCTGCTCCAATTTTGAGGAGGGTTGGTGTCGCAGCTGATAGTTATGAGGAATTTCATCAAACATCTTATATGCATGACCTATGACTTTACATTCTGTGTCCAACCTAACGACCTCAGTTTGAATAATACCCATTTGCTTTCAATACCCCATTGTGCATTTGCTTACAGAAAAGAATCCAACGAACATTCACACATGCAAACATAACCAAATGGAAAGTATGGTTTTCAGGCTTTATAATACCATCTCTGAACATGGTATCAAAATAATGTAAAGCCAACTGAAGCTTTGAACTACGAGAATAAGCTCCAATAATAAATGTTGAAATAAAGGAATTTGGCATTTCAATTTGGTTATATTTGAATTATGTGTTATGAATTAAGATAGTTGATTTTTAAAAATTAATATTTGATGATGGATAATAGTTTAATTTTTTTGTCATTTCTATTATTTTTCTAATTGTTTTAGATTTTTATATTTCTTTATAATTTTTTGCTATTTTTCTCATGAAATATAAAAATTTAAATATATGTTTTATAATGTATGTGAATCAAACTAGTCGATCTGAAAATTGATCACAAAACCAATTAGACTATTCTTTAAAAAGTATTGCCTGTGACCCTCAATTTTACTTTACAATCTATATAGAAAAATATTTTTCATCTCAAAGATAGAAAAATTACGTACTCATTATGCACATAATATGAACACAATTATGACTAGTGTCATATCTGGACATTACATTTGTCCCTTCTCAACCACTTGTCCTTTTCAGTATTCATGTTATGAAATAATAATAGATTATAGATCTTGAGATAAAAGAAAATATTAGGGATAGATGAAAAGCTTTAAGTTAGAAGGATTTTAGAAAGTCATATTTATTGAATAGAAGATAGTGTCAATAGTCAGGGTTCTCTGCCTGCGCAAAAACATATTATGCTTTTTCTATAGAGAGTTGAATACAAATATTCTTAAGATAAGATTGAATCTTCTCTGAGAGACAAGCAAACTAAAGGGAAACAATGTAAGGCAAATGCTCATATGCTTTACTATCACACCACACTAGTGTTTAATACACTTACACACTTTACTTTATGTCTTTTTACAGTTGAATATCACACATACATACTTTTTTTACAGTCGGATATCACACATACATACTTTATACAAGATAAACACATGGGATATTGGATGATAATTGTCAGTCACTTGATGATGGACTCGTGAGATGGTGACATGTTCATATAACGATATTTTGAGTTATCGTTATTGATGAAATCTTCCTTTATAGGGTTCAATTCTTTGTATTCAATATAGCATGCATATGGATCTTGGAAATTTGATTCTGGAATATAGTCCTTGTCAAGAAGATCACTGGGGAGGCATGGTTGGGGTAGTGACTCATACCATGATTTTCTATCTGCCATTAAACCTTTGGAACAATCAGAAGGGAGAAAGTCTCATGCAACATCTTCAGATAAAAAAGACCATATTTCTTTTGAAACAATTTTATTTTATTGGCACATGTATTTTATTTCATCATGGTGGTCAAAGACATCATGATTACAGAGTGAAAATTGATTCTTTCCATAGTTTTGGAACATTGGCATGGTCTGAAACCTGAAATGCAATGATTAACAAAATGAGGACGATGGAATGTAAGAATCACCCTTTTTCCAAGAGCTAATTATGGACCACAATGCTTGAACCTTTCATTGCAAAAAGAAATCTATTGATCCAAAGGTTGAAACCATTCAAGGAAAATTACCATGTGAGGATTGATCCTTTATTGTCCTTTTATTTTTGTTAGATATGAACAAAAGTGATAAGGTCGAATATCCACCACTATGGTATAAAGATGACAAAGATACCATAATAGATAAAGAAATTCTTCCAACCATTTCCAGTAACAACCTGTTTCTGTGGAAAAACCTAGGAAAATGTTAACCTTAAAGAATGGTAATATGGATTAAAACTAAAGATGTTGAGGTAGGTTCATCCAAATTGTCTTATAAGGAAAGATTGATAGGAAAAGATTTGTCTTTTAACGAGCTGAGTGAGTTGGAGATATATTATTGGAAATTGGACTTTTGGAGGTGCCTTTATTGTCAAGTAAGGTTGTGGTTTTGAGGGAGAGGAAACCATGAAAAAGAGAGAAATGGTCTTAATTGGATCTCTTTTTATATGCTCAACATCAAAGGTGTACTTGTTGAACTATTCTTTCCATCTCAGTAACTGTGGATGAGGTAGATTTTTTTTTTCCTTTAAATTATAGCATTTTTGGAAATGATGAACAATCCTTGATGACAGTATAATGATGGTCAATGAGGTGGAATTTAAAATTTTTTTATTCTATTTCTAATGGCTAGAATCTTTTTGAAAGTAAAATGATAATAAAGTTCTGAGTCTTTGAATTTTTCACTTGCAAAAGCACATATTCTACTTTGTTTGTTTTGTTCTTCAAGAATAATAACTCTTCAATATTTATTGCTAAAACTCTTCAATATTTATTGCTTACATTTGTCTTTAGTATCCCTTTTCCTATTGAAGAAATCTGGAGAGGTGACAAATCATGCATATCTTCTTTAGGAACCTTTACAACTATCGTCTATTGTTTTGACCATTGAGGAGGGTCTTTCTTTAGTATCATCTTGAGTGGATTTGCTTTTTTGGTGAAATGGGGAACAAAATCTTTGAGACAATTTGCAATTCCAAGAATTTGTTGAATTTACTTGTACAAGAGATCCTTTTTTGAAAATTTTAATAATTTTGCACCAATGTGGGGTCCTGACTTATATTGACCACCTTGAAAATTTATTCTAAGAAATTCAATTTTTGTTTAGGTAATGTGCATTTTGGTGGATGAGAGTATGACACTGTAACTCTTTATAAGATCAATAAACTGAGTGAGTACTTGTAGATGAGACAACTAATCTGGGAAAAAGAGTAGAATATCATCTATGTAAATTAGAGTATTATGCAAGATTGGTTCATAAATCCTAATCATTACTTTTTGGAACAGTGATTGAGCAACTTTGAAACCAAATGACATGACCTTCCATTAATAATGTCTATTTTGAATACAAAAGGCTATTTTGTGACAATCTTCTGGTTTAATACCCATTTGCCAAAATCTTGCTTTAAGATCAAATTTGGAAAAGCATTTGGCCTTGGATAAGTGAACAAAGATGAGATTTTTTGAAAAGGAAATTTATTATCCTTTAAAAAACGATTTAAAAGTTGATAATCAATAACTCTATTTGCCACAAACTTGTTCAGATCTTTTGTTGACATAAAAAGTTTGACAGACTCAATTTAAGTTGGTTGGTTCAATTATGTCTTGGGCTAAAAGTTGAGAACATTCTTGATAGACTAAGGTTAAATCTTCTAGTGTCATTCATGAGTGAGCAGCCTTAATTGGGTTGATATTTTCATTTTGTTTGAAGGCCAAGAAATGAAAAAGTCCGTAGTGATTCATAATGGGCTAAAATGTTTGGATAAAAATTCGAAATGACTATTTGCATAACAATGAGCCTGAATGTCTTCTTGTATTGAGGCAAAAGATGGTGATATTTGGACTCAAAGTGTTTAAGCCATAAACATGAAGGATATTGTAGTGTGGGGCTAAAAATAATTTTTGAATTTGAGACCTGTAGGAAGGTCTCTGAGTTTGAAATTTTTTTAATAAGGATCAAATCCAATGACTAGATCTTCATCAAGTAAAGTGAATTCAAAAAGTTTGATACAAATCTTACATTCACGAAAGAATTAAATTTACAAAAATATATTTTTTAGATAAATTATTTTTCGTACAACAATCCAAGTCATTGTGGAGATAATAGAATTTGGATTAAAAAAGTGGGACATATGTCTTACGACCGTAAGATATTGAATCATGAGGGCCGTGCAATCTAATCAAATTGCCCAAGTTTGACGTTAGATATATAATCAATTTGGCTTGAAACTCTCTTTTTAATGTTTTGGGTTCAATTTTGTTGGTTCATTATGATGGGTTCTCCAATAAAAGTTAAATTTTTTGAGTATGATCTTTGTAAGATATCGTAGAAAGAAGTAAGATTGAAATTTCATTGTCTGGATCATTTTAGACTACCATTATAATATGACACAATTTAACTATTTATTATTACAATCAGTTATTTAATTAATAATTAATATTTATCTATAATAATATTTATTATATTTTACCTTTGTTATTTAAAACAAAATGTATTTAATTTTTTCTTTTACGTCTTAATTTATTAGTAATTATATATAATAATCAATAAATTAATAAAAAATATATTTCCTTCACTTTGAGATTATTAGTAGATTCATTTATTAAAAAAATTTAAACTGACTTTTTGAATTCTATGAATTATTTAATTTATCCAATTCAAAATAAAATATTTTTATTTTTTATTAAATTTAATATATTTTTATAAAAAATAACTTATTAAAAATTTTAATAATAAATTATTAAAAATAATTATATTATTTAAAATTTATCTCATTCTAAATAAAATACTTTTATTTTTTAAAAAATTTTTATTAGCATCTAAAATTTTTTAGAACCATATAACCTACGAAAGAGTTTTAACTTTGTATTAAATTATTCAATCTAAATATTTATTTCTATTAGTTAGAGTGTAGGTATATTATTTTTGACTAACTAAGTATTATATTAATGACTCTATTAACTAAAAATTATTTATGTTTCGCATTTATCAACTACTATGAATCTCGTATATAATAAGAATATATATATATATATATATATATATATATATATATATATATATATATATAATATTGAAATTTCAATTTCACAAATAAATTTTTATCGAAATTCATTGTAAATTATATGATAAAAAAAATTTGAGGATTTTTACCATAAATGATATATAGAATTAATATAACAATAATTTGAAATACATAAAATCTTATGTGTATATTTCTACATCTATTTTGTTATATATGGTTATCTACAATTATTATAATTATTGTATTTATGATATATAAAATTCTCTCATATATACAATATTTTATTTAGTTAGATATAATTATGAATTATAGAAAGTTTAAGATGGCAAATTCATTATATTCGATATAAATTATGACAATTTATTCTTAATTTATTGATTTTAAAATTATAATAAATTAATATGATAATTTACTTTATCTTATATGAATTGCAATGATTTATCTTTTCTTATTATAATAAATTATAATTTGACTATATTATGTATAAGTTATATTGATTCATTTTTAATATCAATCACCAAATTATAATAGATTAATATGATTCCACTAACAACTAAAATATATAAATCTATTATAATTTATTTATTTCATTTGATTTTATTCAAATTAAATTTATAAAAATTTGATCTTTTTTTTAAAAAAAAATCTAGTAAAAATATCAAATACTATGAGAAAATATTATCTTTTTTATTTTACTAATTTTACGAATTAATAAATATAATGATTAGCATCATTCTAGTGAATGGTTGATCTCCATAGCATGTTTACCATTTTTTGGCCACTTTTGCTCTTCAATTTGAGCGGGGATTTCATGAGATTATGGTTCCTACAGACAAGCTTCACCAGATTTTGGAAGAGGACAACAGGGGAGTGTCCTTTGCTAGAATGATTAATGTGTAATGGGTTTCCCCCTCCTTGGTAATAATGGTAATAATAATAATAATAATAATAATAATAATAATCAGCAAGTTAAGACATTAAACTTAAATGTATTTAGTTTTAAATGATAAAGATAAAATGTAGTAAATATTTATGTAGATAAGCACTGATTATGGATAAAGATAACTAGTTATAATAATAAATAATCATGTTAAAATAATAAATTTAATAATTATAATTTGAAATGGCATGATATCACAATTGTAGCTTAGAATGATCCAGAAATGGCATGATATCACAATTGTAGCTTAGAATGATCCAATCCAACATATATTATTAGATGAGAAAAGATGATTAGGTGACTTACTATCTTTTTTTTTTTTTTTTGACAAAAAAAGGGAAAACTTTCATTCAAATCAAAGGATAAGATATCACAAACAAAAATAGGAGGCGACTCACTAATTAGTTATATGTTGGGTTATTACAATAGATTAGGTGTTATATTTTTTATATTAATTAAATAAAATCAATCAATAAAATAAAAAATTTATTAATCTTAAATGGTTCATATATAAATATCAATAGAGCATTAACATGTAATCTGAAATAGATATTAATTAAATATAAAAACTGTTAAACCTTAATATATACATGGCAAAAGAAAAATTAAAAAAAAACCCTTATCCATTGATACAATATAATAAATGGGAAAACCAAATAATTCTAAAAATCAAATTTTTTTATAATTAAAAATTAAATGTAATATATATAATTTTGCATTCTAAATGATTTGGACAAAATAAAATAATAAAAATATTATAACAATTAATATAAACCAAAACACTTTTTGAATGCAAAATACACTTTCAACAATATTAGGATAAGTTTGTTCTATTTTCTAATTAAATCAAAGAAATATAAATTGTTTGTTATTAATATAATTTCATTATGTAGTTTTGACCGGAAAAAAGAAATATAAATTTAATATATAATAACACTAAATTATTATTATTATTTTTACATTGAAAATAAACTCATTATTTATTAATGAAAATAAATTAAAAATTGTTATCATATAAATTTCAATGACAAAAACTTTTGTGATGAAATTAGTATTGTCATAATATGTGGTATTATCATAACAAAATTAAAATTTTTCACAATTTTTGTGAAAATTGATTAACTTGTGACAAAATAAAAATTTGATAAATGTTTTTATCATAGCAAACAAAAATAAAGGAAATATAATGATAAAAAAAATTTTCATTACAATATTTTATCACAAAATTATAGCACCTATGAAATTATAAATAATGAGAAATTAATTGTATCACAAGAGTTCTTTCGTCATTATATTTAATTAGTCAATAAATTAGTACAAAATTATTTTATCATAATAAATAATTATTTATTATGATAGAATATTTTGTCACAATTTATAAAAATAGAAAAACATAAAAACATTAATATTAAAAATATTTTCATTAAAATTTTAACATCAAAATGAAGATTGTATATAATAAAAAAATAATTTTGGCATAACAATACTTTTGTCACTATATTTAATTATTAAGATATTATTACAAAATTATTTTATCACAATAAATAATTTTTATTCCAAAATAACTTGTTACAATAAATGAAAAATATATACATATGCTAAATTTTGATGCATCAATTTCATTTTTTTTATAACTTTCAATATTAAAATTAAAACACAAATTAAGTATATAAAATTAATTTTATTAATATAAAATTTTGTATATTCTTAGAAATGCTAAAAATATAATATATATCTAATTATTTTTTAATACTAAATTAATTTTTTCTGATAAATAAATAAATTATTGATATTCTTACTATTTAAAAGTGATGTTTTGAATTTTTATTAGATTTTATATATTAAATTGATGAATGTTATATTTCATTTCTAAATTTATAATTGAACAAGTTATAATTATTTTGAGTTTGAATAAAATAACTTAAAGTTGCATATGTTTATATTTTATTGTTTCTTTTTTACTTGTTTTATTTTAAACAATAATTACTAATCATGTGAGAGTCAATAAAACACTCTAATGGCTATAATATGATCAAATTAAATGATTTAAAGTTGGCATTATGACAATTAATTGGTATTTAGAAAGATACAAACGACCATATTTCAAAACTTTATAATTAAACACGTTGATTATAGAGAAATTTAAAAATGAGTAACTATTGAAAAACATCTTAATTAACACCATTTCAATGCTAGAGTAGGTTAATATCTAAAATTGTATCAACCACCAATATATTATAATTCAGATGTGTGACAAACTATATCAACCACCAATATATTTATAATTTAGATATGTGACAAGATATATTATGCTAAAATGATTATGGATTTTATGACAAATTTATTTGCTATAAAAAAAATTTATCACTATAATGGTTATGGATTTTGTGACAAATTTATTTGTCATAAAAAGAATTTTATCACTATAAATATACTTTATTATGATAAATATATCTGTCACAAAAGTCATACACTATTGTGACAAAATATAAATTATCATAATATACATATTGAGAGGAGATTTTTTTGATAAACATGATAATAAATCAATTTTATCACAATATATTTATAGTGACAAATTTAATATATGTTGTGATAAATTATTTTGTAGCAAAATACTAATTTTCTTATAAACAGAATGGTGTAATATAAACACACCTTTTATATATGGTAGAAATATTTGGTTCTTATAGAGATTCTTCATCTAGACAAGTAAAAAGTTATAAATCTATTGTGAATACGAAAAACAATCAATTATAGATTATTAAAAATTTACTTTTTTCTATTAAATATTTAACATTAAAATAATTAATAAAATCATTAAAAAAACATCTACCAATACAAATTAAGGAGTTTTCCTTCAATGAATTACGAATACAAAAATGATAACCAGAGAAAAGTCAAATAAAAAATTTGAAAAAGAAATTTTAAATCAAAATCTTTGATCTCTCACTTCTCCTGTTAAAAAACTCTTTAACTTAAATTTTTAAACTATTATGGGCAAATTTTTTCCAATGATAACATTCACATCAACAAATTTTCTAATTTTTATTAGATCATTTTTATTTTTAATTCTAAGTAATTTTTAGTATTTTTATCAATTTTGCAGAAAAATAAGTGAGTTTTCTTAATCTATTATAAGATCAAATGAAATTTATTTTATTTTTATATTATTTGTATAAGATTATTTTTTTTTTATTTTATTATCCTAATCAAATTCAACTCTATAGATTTAAAGCTATTTATTTATTGTTTTTTTTTTTCTATCAATGATATGAGTTTATCTTTATAGGAGTTTTATTATTTTTAAGAGGTGTAAATAAATGGATACAGTTTGTAAATTACTTGAGATCAACTTGTTAAATACTCGAAATTAATTGAGTTGAGCTCGAGCTCGAGCTACTCAAGTAATTAAGTGAGTTGAATTCAAGCTCGAGCTACTCAAGTAATTGAGTTAGTTGAATTCGAGTATCAAAATACTCAACTCAAGAGACTTGTAAGTTTAATCGAGTTTAAATAGTATTAAGTAATTTTATTAATTTATCCTTTGAATATATTACAATATCGCTCAATTGAGTTTAATCAATTCACACCTAATTGAACTCATTCGGGTTTAATCAAACTTATTTGAACCAAAATTTCAATTTACATGATTTACAAAAAAAATCATATAAATAAATGAGTTTGATCGACTTGAGCTTGAACAATCAAGTACTTGACTAAACTCAAACTCGAACTTAAAAATTAAAATTCGATCGAGCTTGAACTTTGAATTTTAAGATCGAACTTGAGCTCAAACATCGTTCGATTTGACTCAACTTGAATACACCCCTCTTTCTACAAGAGAGTAGGTAGATTCTTGCATATAATAATCTTTTAATTCTTTCTTGTTTAAAGTTTTGGTATGATTAGTGGATACATTGTTATATTTTTTTTCTTTCAATCATACTCGTTTTAAGACTTGAAAATTGATATTTGATAAGTAGTATCACTGACTGAAATGTGTTTACTATAAAATTGCAAGTTATAAAATTTTGTGAACATAATTGAAAATTTTCAAAAAAAGTTATAAGAATATATTTTTTATATGTTTTAATTACGATAAATTTTATGTCTATATCAAATTATACTAAGTTTATTATATGAATCAGCTATTTATATTTTCAAAAAAACAAAAAATTTGAGAAAGTCTTTCAACGATCCGTAAGCTTCTACTTTAGCGTGTATATATTGGCTTTCCAATAAAGATAAAAATTTCAATGAACTTTATAAACAAGACAAAAGATTGAAAATTTAACATCCGATGCCCACCATTAGATGGGGAAAGATAATTAGACTACTTATTAACAAAATAGCATTAGGCACTTGCAATTTGGATTAATCTAATGCATGTATATTTGTGAACTCAGGATATAACAACTAATTTTTTACACTACGTCGTCATCAAACTATTATCCCTATCATCTCATTCTCATGATATTTAACTCATTGAATAACTTGATAATATTTGAAATTCATTACATTTGTAGGGTAGAATCAATATCCTACCATTTAACCACAATACTTGGTGCTATAGTCAGTGTAGGAATTGTGGGCAAGGATCATTCCGGTTCCTTGATTTTTCTGTCATATATCATCCATTCAAAGTATTGCTCATCCAAGCCAATAACTCTTGAAGCTGTGGGATTGAGAGAAGCTATGATTCAAACTTCAGCTGGGGAGATGATAGAAGCTGTTGGTATTCCATAAACCCAAGCCTGGAGTATGACAGTGCAATTCTGCATGAAACCTTATGCCCAAGTGATATGGCTGAGGAATTCATGCGTTACTATGTCAAGATTCATTCTTTCACAGCTCTTCAGGACTCTATAAAATTAATGCATGTGCAATAGATCAAAAATAGACCAAATATATTAAAATGCTACATTCCAATATGACTATTAAGAGGCTTCGTTTGGCTTAGGACATAAGTAATTACAGTTTGTCTTCTATTCTTCATAATTTGTCACTTCTTGGTTGAATTATATGCTTCGACTTGTACCCAGTGATAAACATTTTAGTACCATTAAATGAAAATTCTTCTTTAAAACTTACTATTGCTGACGCAAGATACGGTCAGTAATACTTCTCACTTTTAAAAAATTATTTTTTTTAGTAACTTTTTTCTTTTCTTTAAATTTTTATCATTTTTTTTAATGTTTCTTAGTCCATTTAAAGAAAAATGAAGTGAGTTTTTCTTTGATAAGTTGTTAGATTTAAAGTTTTATATCATTTGTTATTTACTTTGCTTTTTTATTTTGTTGCACTATAACATCATATCTAATGAGATCTCTATAACTGATAAAAAGGTAGAGTCATCAAATAATATTCATGGTAAATAGAATCATGATTTCAAAATTGAGTCAATATACAATTATTAATAGTGTTGATGATCAATTTCACATTAATACTCTAAATCATAATTTTTTTTTTGTAAATATCATACGAGTATTATTATTCTAAAAAAATTCTTTCTTTATAGAAGATTAAATATATTTAATATATAGTTGAAGTTGTTTAAAGGACATAAAAATTGATATATGGTTGAATTCATCATGAGAATATGATCAAAATAATCATTATATAGAGGATATTTACTCAAATCAAATTATCAAACCCTGTCAATATGATTTACGGCAAGCTACTACAAGCAAGTTAATATATTTTTTTAGTAATACTCACTTTTATATTTATATAAAAATGTATTAATTGCCCTACTTAGCTTGGTTCCAAATTCATCCAAATTATTAGATCATCCAAAAAGATTTGCAATTGAAATATTGTATTAAAAATTTTATAAAATTATTTTTTTCTTACTTAGCAATAGCTATTACTAATATGAGTTTCATGACTATTGCAATATAATTTTTTATTTGTTAGATTGATTCAACCCATTGGAGGAGGAATGGGTAATTGTAATTCCGAATTGAGCAAATCTAGTTTATATATATATATATATATATATATATATATATGAATTATTGATAATGTGTGTAAAGGCACATAAGGTACTCAAGCCCACCTCAGTTTCAATTCATCTACTGTCATTGCTCTTCTTGAGAGTGACATTTTCAATAAACACAAAAAAAAAATTCCAAGAAAACAAGTCTCATTATCGACCAAGAACTCATTGTTTGAAGCTG
This sequence comes from Omphalea diandra, assembly GCA_949677035.1. Taxonomy (NCBI): domain Eukaryota; kingdom Viridiplantae; phylum Streptophyta; class Magnoliopsida; order Malpighiales; family Euphorbiaceae; genus Omphalea; species Omphalea diandra. The sequence goes on from CATIWR010395410.1 coordinate 19,094, forward strand.
CACCACACTTCCTGTATCCCCCAATATTATCCCTTTCCTTTTGATAATAAGAAATCCATCTCATTTTTTCAGTGGCTCTGGTGGTACATTGTGTGCTTCGCCTGCCACATAATAATATATTCCCCACCAGATTTTATTAAGTGACAAGGAAAAAAAAAATAAAAAACACATAGATCGTTCTTCCACTTGTGGGTTATACTCGCACTCGCTTTAGCTGCAGCAAACTGCAGAGGTACCGATATTATTAGATTGTTGAAATTCATGTCAGCTACTGTTACTATTAGATTCTTGGTGATGTTTGTGGGCAACGGTCAGATGGGTGGTAACGTTTTGTTTCTTGTTTTGAGCTTTTTTGGGTTGTGGGATTTTTGCATGATTAAGCTTTGATTATAAAATTTTGTTCTTTTTGTTTTCAAAACCTGAAGGGTATAAAGAATACGTAGCGATCATTGGTCATTGGTCCATTTCAGTTCCCATTTTTTTGTTTCTTGATTTGTTTTCTTGGAAAGTTGTAATCTTGAAAATTGATGCTTGCTGTTGGATTGAAGTTTTTCCTCCTATTTTTGTTTTTGTACGATCAATTTCATCTGTAGATGTTGTAGTCTAACATACTTGAGGGATCGTGGTTTTTACAATTTGTGCAAATCGCGAAAATCAGTGGATTCTTGATGAAAAATGGAGTTCTACATATTAGGTCATTCCCTCATATTTATATTTCATTTGATTGTTTGTTTTCATTATGGTGCCTTCCAATAAAAATTTCAGGTCAGGAACTGAGTTTGCTGTTGCCCTCATTTTCTCTATAAGAGAGGAAGACTATCATACATCATGGCACCTAAAGCATTAGACTATGAGTATTTGAATGAAAATGTGAAGAAAGTTCAGTATGCTGTTAGGGGAGAACTGTATCTTCGAGCTTCTGAGCTTCAGAAGGAAGGGAAGAAGGTATGCATGTTTGAAATGCCTGAGTTTGCTAAAGGAATATGGTTTCTTCTGTCATGCAACTTAATTAAAACTTTTTGTTTCTTTGAAAAATTTGCCAGCCCTGTTGTTTAAAAGATTTATTTGATATTACTTTGCAATATACCAATATTATTTGGATTCTCTATTGAGTTTATTAAAGAACAGGATATTTTGACATGATCATGAGCTTTTTTTTTTTTGAATTTGTTGCAAGCGCATAATCTGCATGTAATTTGATTATAGAAGTTAATGATTGTTTGCAATTTTGGCTGTTTGTTGGAAGTTGTATTGGATGCCATCTGGTTTTCCTTCATTGGTGCTACTTTTGTCTGTATTGTACTTTTTGTTTTTAATATATTTATTGAGAAACATTTTTGTCTGTTGATGTGTTAGTACCACCATTGATAAGGGGATTCAAGTACTTTGTTGCAAGCAAAACATTAAACTTGATCACCCTATAGACACGCACACTGGCTCCAATTCTATTTTGATAATAATAATAATAAAAAAATAAGTTTGCTATTTTATTACTTGTGGCTTAGCTAGTTTTTTTTTTTTAAGGAGAAACCATAAAATTCCTAATTTATTTTCATGCATTTATGGGCCCTGGGAATTCCTTGCTTGTGGTGCAAATGACCATTCAATCATTTTTTGTATTCCTGTCATGCTATTTATTGGTGTTTGGGCTAAAACACAACATAGGTTAGCAGAACACATGATTGTATTTGGTCTTAGCACACCTAGTCAAAATAAAAAATGTGAATAATTCTATGCTTTCTTGCATTTGGAAACGTGATAGAATGGTTAATTTTACCTGAATTCTGATATTATCATAGTGCAACAGAATGTTACTTTTTATGCTATGTAGTTCCTTGTTCACACTTGAGTCAAAATCATTATAATTCCAAAATAATTTTATTGTTTCATATTAAATGTTGTTATCATGTATACATGATTGACTCGCTACTTCTTCATGTCCATAGATTATTTTCACAAATGTGGGCAATCCCCATGCTCTAGGACAGAAGCCCCTCACTTTTCCTCGCCAGGTACAATTGCAATATCTTTTATTAGTGCATATATTTCTTATGCATCATTGTCTATTTTGTCTGGGTTGAACCAAGGAATGTTTTATTGTAGGTGGTTGCTCTCTGCCAAGCTCCATTTCTACTGGATGATCCTAATGTGGGACTGATATTCCCTGCAGATGCAATCGCAAGAGCTAAACATTACCTTTCAATGACTCCTGGTGGTCTAGGTATCATTGCCTGCTTTCTACTTTACATTATTAGGATTAAAAGGTCTGAAAAAGTAACAGTGTCGAGGATATGTGTATCATGTGTTCGTGGTGATGGACGTTTAAATCACTTATGGATGGGAAAATCAAATAATGCTTTCTGCAGATAGTCTCTGGCTTGTTCTGTCATCTCAAAGTGTGAAGAGCCCATGGTGAAATTAAGATTTTCTTTGACTGTTCTATTTCCATTCTTTACCTTAATCATATCTCTTGCAGTCTTGAACTTACATCACAGAGCAACATGATCTCCCTGCATAGCTTTCCTAATTTTTAGTTCTTCCTATGCAGTACCCTTGTCTTGATTGCTTGAACGAGTTCATGGTTACTATATCACAACATACATTCAATCTAATTAAAATATAATTCTGTATGATGAAGCTCTAATGCAAATTGAGTGACAACTACATTTTATCATCTGTTTAGGTGCTTACAGTGACTCCAGAGGTATCCCAGGAATTAGGAAGGAGGTAGCAGAGTTCATTGAAAGGCGTGATGGTTATCCAAGGTGATATTACTAGATATCATGCCAGTTTTTTTTTCTTTCTTTTTGTTTATCTTTGGCTCTTGTGTTGGTGGGCTTAAGGGATTCTTTGATCCTTTTTGTGGACAGTGATCCAGAACTCATATTTCTCACAGATGGTGCCAGCAAAGGTGTGATGCAGATCTTGAATACAATAATCCGCGGTCAAGGTGACGGGGTAATAGAATTTTATGCAATGAATAAAATATAGTACTATTTGGTAGAACATGTTTCTTATGCTTCATCTTGTTATTCTCCTTTCATCTTTGATTGTGCTAAAGCTCTTTTTCAATCCCAATGCCATTTAACAGCGTGTTCATTTAAATTTTACATATTTTTCAGGTTTTGGTTCCAGTTCCACAATACCCTCTTTACTCTGCTGCAATAGCCCTGTTTGGTGGTTCTCTTGTACCATATTACCTAGAAGAGACAGCAAACTGGGGTCTTGATGTTAATGACCTGCGGCAATCAGTTGCACAAGCTCGTTCTAAAGGCATAACTGTCAGTAGGCTTTGACTCTTCCTTTATATTTAAGTATCTGAAATCTGTTTGGAACCTATATGAAACTTGAAACTGGATCAGTAGATGAATAAGGAGGATACTCCTTTTGTTAACTCAGGGATTTTAGTTATGCATTCTTGCTTGGTTTTGGACAATCCTCTCATCAAGATTCAAGTATCATCTTAAAAATTTTCTTGATTTTTTTCTTCCTTTTGACATTCTCAACCTTATTTTGGTATGTGCTTTCGTTAGTTGAATTGCTGAGCGATTTCTTGTAAAGGTCAATGTTGCCTACTGAATCTTGTATATAATTTGGAGTGTGATCAGGTAAGAGCAATGGTGATTATTAACCCAGGGAACCCCACTGGTCAGTGTCTTAGTGAATCTAATTTAAGGGAAATATTGCGTTTCTGCTACCAAGAAAACTTGGTCCTTCTTGGAGATGAAGTTTATCAGCAAAACATATACCAGGATGAGCGTCCCTTTGTTAGTGCTAGAAAGGTAAATCTTCTCTGACTTCCAGATCAACTATTTGTTGCCAGTCTTTCAACTGATATTGATACCCTATTTTGTTCATAATATTTGCAGGTTTTGATGGACATGGGACCACCCCTAAGCAAGGAAATTCAGCTAGTTTCTTTCCACACTGTGTCCAAAGGATATTGGGGTGAATGTGGGCAGCGGGGTGGATACTTTGAGATGACCAACATTCCTCCTCAGGTTTGTTTTTTTGTAATTTGTCAAAATGAACATGGTCTCTCGAGTTGAAACCAGCCATTTCTTGCAAATAATAACCGAGCCATTTGTTACCAAAACATAATTTTGAAAAAAGAAACATAAAAATACAACAATATATGTACTATGGCAAGTTATTAGAACTGTAAAAATTCAATCAACAGAATCCTCCAAACATTGTAGATTAATTTTAGCTTGTGCCATTGGATACCATTTACAAACAAAACCGAATTGATTCATTATATGCAGTGAAGTTCTTTTTGTTAATTTTTCCTTTTGATTTAATATGGTTGTCACATGACTTGCATTGTGGAAATCAAACATCAGAAAGATCCTTCAGTTCAAACAATATTTGAACTGCAGACACTTATATTCATTTTTTGTTTATCATAATCTGATTCTGCAGACAGTTGATGAGATTTATAAGATTGCATCAATATCACTCAGTCCCAATGTGCCTGCTCAGATATTTGTAAGTTGGATGTAAATTTTGTAAACTGCAACAATTATAAGTACTGTATGCTTTAGTTATGCTGCCATAACTATTTTTATGTTGTCTTATATTATTTCATTAATTTTTTTTCTTTCTTTCTTTTTGCAGATGGGGTTGATGGTCAACCCACCTAAACCTGAAGATATTTCATATGAGCAATTTATTAGGGAAAGGTGTGCCTTTAGTTCCTTCGAAGTTGATGCTTTGTTTTCTGTTTTTGATGTGTGTTCGAAATTTTTTCCGCGTTATTATTGAAACTTTTGATGAATGAGATACCAAAAACCTTATTTCTGTTCATCAATATGGCAGTTATTTTCAGTGCAAGCTGATCTGCTAGATAAAAATGAACTGTTAAATTAAGATTTTTGACTGCTTCGATGTTAATATCCATTTTCAAGTCAATACGGGGACTCCTTGGATAGTGAATGACAGTGTTCTATGGATGAACATGCAGCAAAGGAATCCTTGAATCACTAAGAAGAAGAGCAAGGATGATGACAGATGGATTCAACAGCTGCAGAAATGTGGTTTGTAATTTCACAGAAGGTAAATAGTTGTTTTCTTAAATGTTGTATCGCTTGTATTTTATGCAATTCCTCTCAATTAACAGTTGTAGGTTGTTATATGGACATCATAAATTTTGGTTGTAGGTGCTATGTATTCATTTCCTCAAATACGGCTGCCACCTAAAGCAATCGAGGCTGCTAAAAGAGCTGGAAAAGTTCCTGATGTTTTCTATTGTCTCAAGCTTTTGGAAGCAACTGGCATTTCCACAGTTCCTGGTTCAGGATTTGGACAAAAAGAAGGGTACTTACTAGTTATTTGAGTTAAAAATGTTCACTTCGTTACTTTCCCCCTTCACAGGGATGGCCACTAAGTCCAGGCTAGGGGTAACCTTCCCATTCTATAAGGCCCACATTCTCCATTCCCTTGGGATTTGAATCTAGGACTCCTGAATTGGAAGTTCAAAGTTCAAACCAGTTGAGTATCCTCTTATGGAGAAATTTTAAATCATTCTTAGATAAATTCATAGAGGCCATTTTCTCAGATAGTTTACCATACCACATTTGAAGAAACCAAAACATTGTTTTAAGACATTTCAATCCATTAGTTTTCCTTGGCCAGAGTTTAATCCCAGATTCATTTCCTGCTATATAGTAAGTTGATTTCCAATTCCAGACAGCATTCATATCTGAAGTTGAATAATATACTTCTGAAGTACCGAAAAGGACTTCCTTTTCCTTTTGGTTTTTAAAAATGAGATTGTATTCTCTCGCTTACTCTCTCTGCTTGTGTTTGTTTGTGATTTTTGACTTGCCTGTCTAAACAGTGCAAAAATGCTATCATCTAATCAGCTATATGTTCCTTTTAGGGTTTTTCACTTAAGAACAACCATTTTACCAGCTGAGGAAGACTTTCCAGCAATCATGGCCAGTTTCAAGAAGTTCAATGATGAGTTCATGGATCAATATGAAGATCATAGGGGTTATTCGAGGATGTAAGCAACATTTAAATTTCCATAAATTGTATCATATTTTCAGCTATTGCACGCCATTGGATAAATGTTTCTTGAATTGCTTCTATTTGGCCATACACTTACTATTTCTGTTAAAGATTTCATTCTGCTGATAGTATTTTCCTTCAACGTCAATTGTCTATCTGAATCCATTATACTTGTGCCATAATTACGTGAACCAACTAAAGCTTCTACCAACTTCAAGCAAGTTGCTAGAATTAGAAACTATATTATCTAATAAAGCTAACTAATAATTCTAAGTTCAAGTTACCTACCTCTGCCTGAAGTTATTGCCCTTCCTGCCATGTGGCTAGTCCTGAACTGAATTAAAGGATTGCAGTCGACAGATAAACCTTATAAAACCGCAAGTTGTCTTGTCTCAGAAATTTTTAAGCGTTCGTGACCCTTTATAGCATCTCTGCTTCAAAATAAATGCAATCCTTGCCTCCTTGGGGCTTCTTGTAAATGAACTCTAGACTAGGATCTTGGCTGGTGTCCGTTTAGCATATCTGCTTGACAACGAAACGCATTTCCTCCGTTTTATACTCGCCTGTGTAACCTCACTTACATACCAAAGTCTGCATCTTTAACCATCTAAACAAAAATGAATGACCCAAGGAGTACGATTTCTTATGACAACCATGAATTTACAGGTTGATGGATTTGAAGTTTCGAATCATTTCTTTCCATGTCAAATGTGTATAATAGTTTAATGGACCAAACTCTGCTCACCGCCGGAGGGAATTATGGGAATGAAAAGCACTATCAGCTGATCTGCAGCTAAGGACAACTTGCTACTTACATTTACAACTAAGAAAGAGGACACAATTCTCATATTTTTCCAAAGCAAAATGCGATATGACATTTGAAAAAAAAAAGGTGCTTTTGTAATCTTTTAAAGAGAAAGAAGTCTGCTTTGTGTTTGATGAATTCTAAAAGCATGGAATATCGAATAAAAAAAGAAGTAAAATAGCAAAGAATGGAAAAAAGCAACTTTTGCAAACGGGATGAAACCTTTTAGGATCGCTATAATGGTAGCATCTCCATCGATGGAGGTACTCTTACAGGCTAGTAACTAAAAAAATTTTATCAGAAGATTCTGTTATAACTAGCAAATTCTAACACCTGCCCACCATATATTTATGTATATATAATTAGGTAAACATCATTTTTGTCATAATTTCTCTCAATTAATTTTCTAATCCAAATGAGATCCAACCATAAGCAAAATGGAAAATTTTTAAGGTTTTTTTTTTTTTTATGGCAATAACGTGTCTAGACTGGATGTATATCACTCCTTTATAGACTCATCAAATGATGTAGGGATACTTAAAACAATATTCACAATTCTCTAAAAATTTACTATTATAACTTTTCTTTTTTCAACTGAAAAGATACTTGTACCCTTATTTAATGCACATATTTTTATCTTATTATTTTGGTGTATAAACCTAATATAACTAAATTTCTTTCTTTTTTTGATTAACTAGTTTTAAATTTTTTTCCTTTTGTTTTTTTTGCTATATTGCAAAATGCAAAATACAATTAAAATTAACTCTACTGCCACACAATCTATTTTATAAACAACATGATTTATATTTGAATGAAGAATTATTATTATTATTATTGTTATTATTTTAAAATCATAATTTTATCCAATGGAGATATGAATTTCGACCAATGAGATTTCAGTTTAATGATAAAAATAATCGAGAAGAGATTCCAAGTTCAATGATGTTAATATTATGTCTAGATGTAATACTGATAATGACTAATTCTGTCTTTGAACTTGAACTTGAACTTCTGCAATGGGGTATAAAAATATAATTCTTAGAATACCTTCCCAACCCTTTTACAGTGTAAATGTTATCTTAAGAGTGACATGGACAATAGACAAAAAGAGTAAAAACTATATCATCTCCACAGCATTGCAGGTATCTTTTCATGAGTTTGGAACTCTGCACTTAACCTATCACCAAGTCCTTTCTTACCCACAAAAATCAACCAAAACAGGAAAATCGATTACACAATAGTTTCACATATCATTCATGCCTATATTTGCAGACTACTGTCAAGATAAGATAATTTTGTTGCAAAGATTATGTTCCCATGAGATAATAATAAAGCCTACTTGTACAAGCACCACTCACATCTCCATCATCACAGCCACGTCACAATCAGCATGAGAAGGAAACATGACATTACAATATATTAGAAGAAATTTTTTTTTTTTTTTAAAAAAAAATCACATTTTGGTTGGTGTCTTTTGCTCCTCTTTTGTTTAGAACGACATTATAAGATGTTGATGTCAATAAAGGATAGAATAATATGAACTATTGATTACAGACACAATTAGACATATATATCAATGCATTTTTGAAGTGTGTTTTGGCATTATTTCGAGAGTTACTCTAAAGTCATAAGGAATTGATCAAAATATAATTTCTTGTGTCTTGAATTTAAAATAACAGTTAGGAAAAAAAATGATTTAGAACGTTTATAATAATTTGTGCCCATAAATTATTGGTGTGTGCTTTTATTTCGTTTAATCTGCTAAAGCAAATACTATCAATCTTAAAGTAGACTGAACAGGGTTTTTTGAATTACCTTGTTAACCCAAAAGGCAAAAAAAAAAAAAAAAATGTAGCATAATTAATCAAATTGAAATCAAAATAGTTTTAAAATATCTAAATCACTTCACATTTATATTATAATTTGAGACGATTTCAGTTTTTAATCAATATTTAAACCAAATCCATATTGTTTTCATATGTTATTTTATAATATATAATATATTATAATATTCATTCCTTAACTGAAATGCTTAAAATTTCTAAAAATTCTAATTGCATTAAGCCTCAATGATTATTCTCAAATATTTAAATAATAATTACAAATTTTTTCATAACTGATCTGATTTTTTAATTTCAAATTTTAGAAATAATTAAATTAAATTAAATATGGTGTACAGAACCGAATCAAATCATGTTCACCCCTTACAAACTTAAATCACACAAATTATAATGAAATGATGCCATCTAATTTTTATGATTTTCCTTTTTCAAAAAGTCAAATAAGCCAACTATTTCTTGGGTCCTAAATGTCAATTAAGTCCATTACATCGACATGCATGTGTTGTAGTTAATTTCAACCATTTATGGATCAAAGCACATATGGTGCCGTTGCTGACGAACTACCTACCACAATTTATCGTTTGATTATTATTATTCTATCTCATCCCAAATTAGATATTATTTTAAAGTATGATTTTTATTTTATAATATTCGATATTTTATAATTATTTATAAATATTAATTAATTTAGTTAAATTTTATTATTTTTTATAATAATTATTTTTATAAAATATATAATAATTTATAAAAATAAATAATTAAAATAATATAATTTTTAATATAGATAAAAAAATTTTGGACTACACCTATATAAGATTATAATATCTCGTTTGCACGAAATTATTGATGATGTTAATCTTCATCACCCTAAACTTTTGGCGCCATAGCCTTAAAGTCAATCCGTTCTCTGCCTAGTTGCGTGCTGCCCTCGGTCAGCCATATGTCACGCGCTAGACCTATACCTATATATATATTGAGTTATTTAATCCTTTCATTCCCTGCCCAGTTGCGTGCTGCCCGCGGTCAGTCGTTGTCACGAGTTTCCTCGGGTTCTCTTCCTATCTTTTTCACCATATCTAAATCTGGTTGGTATAATAAACACAACATTCAACATTACACTTCCCTCATTTAAAGCCCTTTCTTTCTTTTCTTTTTCTCCTTTTCTCTTCTATATATGTCCCTTCACCTCCAAACAGGCTTACCTTCTTTATAACTCTTTTCTTTCCATTTTCTTTTGCACCTTTTACCCTCTTCTTTCTTCTTTTTCTTGATCTTGTTCTCTCTTTCCTTCTTGTTTCTTTTTGATACTCAACTCGATCAATCCGCATCCCATCATCTTTATTTTATTCTCTAGAGCGTGTATGCTTTATTCCTTGTTCCCTTCCTATATTACTTAAGGGTTTTTTTGCTTAGTTTTCTTGGATCGGTTCCAAGAACCATTTATCATGGGGTTTTCAGGTAAGCCTCAAGTGGATGGCAATGGAGGTTTGGAGTTGGATTCTAAGAAATGGGTTATTGCTGGAATTACATTAAGAGCTCCTTTGAAGCCTATATATACAAATCCTGTCAAGAAAGAGAGCGAAACGGATGATGATGATGACGAGTGTTCCACCACACCCACAAGTGACGAAGCAAGAATTCCTACCAGACTTACTTGCCCGCCGGCTCCTAAGAAGCGAAAGTCTACGTTGAAATATAACTACAGTGCAGGTGTTAGAGAGTTCTTTACTCCTCCTGACTTGGATACCGTTTTTATCGTACGTCATGTTGAAAGGACCATATAATTAAACTGAACATATTACTGATCATATCATCATTCTTATCAGACTTTTTTAATTGATGCGGTAAAGAGTTCCTGGTCTTTGCCTAATAATTCCATGTAATTTACCTCTGTTTTGCTTTGTCTCCGAGCTTTATAGTTTTGTTTTTTATTTTGGTTTTTGGGTTCGGCCACTTTTTAGGAGCTCACTGTGTAAAGGTTGTGTAAGTAAATAAAACCTGCAATTTAGCTTGCTTTTCTTTTAGAGGCTCCTTTTGGATGATTTGTTTTCTAGCTAGCTTATTATTATTTTTATTATTATTAGCAAAGTATGTGCTTTTCTTCTGCACTGAAAACCCATAAATAATCAATCTTTGTACTCCTAAAAAATCGAAGGGAACATATAATATCAACTTTAATAATGTCATAGCCACAAAGATGGCAATTATTCTGTAACTGAGGTGAAGTTAAACAAGGTAATGGCTTTCTGTTGTTCTTATCTTCTTCTTCTCTCTCTCCCCTCTTTTTTTTTTGTTAGGTTTGGATTTGCATGCTCACAGTGTTGAAAATTACTTCAATACTATAATGGATCCAAAGCTTTATTGGTTGCTTCCTCTTTCTTACATCCTAATTAGTACAACTTTTTTCCCTTCTCTCACTTGACTATTAATGTTCATGCATAGCAAATGACTCATGCAAGTCAACATCTAGATTAGCAACCAAAAGTTGTCAATGTGCAAGGAAGAGGGTAACAATCCTTTTTCATTGGGTAAGAAAGAAGGTGCTGCACGGATGCTTCATGGCTGAGATTGACTAGTAAACCCTTTAACCATTGTCTATGTAGACCCACTCACTCTATTTTATGGCCTCTTAACCATCGTCTCCTCTAAACCTATAATAGTTTTGAGTCTTTTATGTGACCCACATCCACATGACCTCTCCACCCACCTTAAACTCTTATGAGGTACAGTGGGCGGGTTCTCCATAGTGCTTTTGTGATAACTTACTTAAAAATAAAAGACAAGTAACATGTGGATTGGTATAGATTAGAATCCAATGTTGAACTAGAATTGACCTTGTTTAATACTTTCAGTCGGTCTCCATCTAATCTATTCTGTAACTGGTATCTTTAAATTTAATTTATAGAACTTTATGGAATGTTTATGATAGAAAGTAGCAAAAGGTAGCAAAAGGTAACAAAAACAAACCCATTCAATTTTATTTTATTTGTGTAGTGCAGAACGTGCATGATTAAGCCAGGCAAATGCTGAAATACTGAGCAGGGGAGGCTCACTGAATCCTCGGGTTTATTTTGTGCATTACACAACACTTTTTATCCGGATCGGAGAGGTCATTGGAGCAATACTATTCCAACGCGTGTAAAGCCTGAGAATCTTGCCTTGGCATTTAGTAGCCAATTTCCTATTATTGGAGACCACATGACGAGGCCCATATATTCACTACATTAACATTTTCTATTGCAAACTTTTGGGACATTTTCTGTGTTTAATGATATCCAAGACAAGAAGAGGGAACAAAATGTATTTAAAGAGACGAATTATATGCAAGAACATGCTCATGGATCCAAGTTTGGATTAAGGCAAAAAAAAAAAAAAATTATATATATATATATAAGTAAATAATAATTTGGTAACTATTCATAATTATCAATAAAAATTATTATAATATACGGTTAAAGTAAAACTAAATTATTTGAAATTACTTCTTCAAAAAAAATTATTTGAAATTACTGAATAAATTCTAATAAATTAAATAAAAATTAAGGTGACAAAATTATGTAATCTGACATAAATTTATATTCACAACTAAAGAAGAACTAAAATTATTAATAAATTGAAAGTAAAAAATAAATAAAAAATAGTCAAGCCCTAAACCTAAATATATCTAAATCTCACTCACATTAGCCTCACAAATTCATCATCTTTGCATTCACACTTGTTTTAGCCTCATAAATTCACTCATTTTTGCATTTATAATTGATTTGCTTGTAAACTTATTTCAAAGCTTGCCATGACATATTTATGGATAATAAAACTTGATTATAGCAAGTTGAGATGAGCGACCATCAAAATAACTTGATCATCAAACCATGTAGAGTAGAGACCAAATTTACTTGATTTGAATAATTTGATATTTAAAGTAATATTAGACTTCTAAGAAACTTCCTTTGATTTGAATAATTTGTACTAAATTTAGGCATTCAAAAAATTAGATTTTGTATTTGAGATGGCCCAAAATTCAAGACACATTAATAAATCTCCACCTTGACTTGAATTGATTCAATCATCAATAAAAAATTCTTCAATCATACAAGATAATGAACTTCAGTCCACCTTTTCCATTAAACACTCTAAGGGTGTAACTTTGAGCATGACAAATACTAATCAAGTCCAAGCAATATTTGAATTTGTTCACTATAAGAGCCTTAGTCAATATATTAACTAGATTATAAACAATATCAATTTTCTTCTCTAAAATGTTACCTTGAGAAATAATATCAACAAGAAAATATTACTTCATATTAATGTGAACAACATTTTGACTTTCACAATGGATGACAGTCACCTACAATTCAAAAACTAAGTTTACCAAATAAATCCCTTAACCAAATAGCTTCCTAAACAAGATAACAACTTCCTTTACCTTGGGATACATCTCCTTTTATTAAGATCACATGCATAATCGAAATCAACATAATTAATCACATTACTATTACTCCTCTAAACTCTACACAAGAATTTGTAATATCTCGCAAATATCTCAAAATATCAATTTCATTGCATGTTTGTGATCTCTATCAGAATTAGATATATATCTATTAACACTACTAGCTACATGTAAAATGTCAGGATTAGTATAACTTATGACATACATGACACTATCAACTATATTTCAATAAGGAACATATGACCTGTACTCAATAATTTTTTCTAACTGTGGTGACATAGCAGTAGACAATTTAAAATGAACTGTAAATGAAGAATTTAGGCATACATGATACTACCAACTATATTTAAACAAGGAACGTATGACATGTACTCAATATCTTTTTCTAACTATGGTGACATAGTAGTGGACAATTTAAAATGAATGGTATATGAAGCATTTAGGTTTAGTATTTTTCATGTCAAATACTTTAACCCTTTTCTTATTTTTGAAGTTAAATACAATTTTTCTTACAGTTATATCTCTTTTCTTATTTTTGAAGTTAAATACAATTTTTCTTACAGTTCTATCTCTTTCAATTCCATACCTAATAAAATTTTCTTCGCTACTCTTAAATTTTTTATCTCAAATTCACCACCCAATTTTTCTATCAACTTATTGATCACAAACACATTTTTGGTAGCAATATCACCAACATAAAAATAAATAAATAAATGAGCAATCACTAAGTTTACTAAAATAGACATAACTATTATATTGGCTATTAGAATAGTCATATCTAACTACGAAAGAATCAAACTACTTATACTACTATCGAGGAAACTATTGCAAACTATATAATGATTTCTTCAATAAATAAACGTGGTTTTTTTTTTTTGCAATCAATCTCAAAATTCTCAGATTGTTCCTTATAAATTTTCTCCTCAAACTCAATTTGTAAGAAGGTAGTTTTAACGTCTAACTATTTTACCTTTAAATCATGCATGCCAACTATTACAAGTAAGACATGAGTAAAGCTATGGTTTATAACAAGTGAGAAAACATTGTTAAACTCAATACCTTGGTATGAATATAACCATTTTATCACTAATTGTGCATTGTATCTAGCATCTTTAACACCTAAAATCCATTCATTCTTCTTATAATAACTCGTTTTTAGCCAATAATCTCTTTTTCTTTGAGCTGCCTAACCAAATCTCAAGTTTTATTGTTAGAGAGATATTATATTTTCTATTGCATAACCACTAAACACTTAATTGAGTTATCACAAAAGATAGATTCTGAATCGGTAAAAGGTTTCACCATCATCATTTGTTTCTTACATCATAGCTACGTCATATGCAATATAATCTGTATCAAGTAATTTTTGAGGTATTTTATTCTTTCTCATTGACTTTTGACTAAAATTGGGCCTAACTGGATGTGGCCAAATAGTTTGAGGGCCAAATTAGTCTTTAATCCATTAATTGCCAAAGAATGAATATGCACCAAAAGCTAGTTTAAAGTCATATCTTATGTTCTAAAAGCTTATTTCTTGTTCTTGTAGGAAAGTGAATGAAGCAATATATAAATAATAGTGTAATTAATTCCATTTACTTATAATATGATAAATGATTATAAGATAAAAAAATTCAAACAACATAATATGTTTTAAACAAATGTTCCTTCATATCAAAAGTATAGTTATAATTAGACCTTTCGATCATCTAAGACAATATCAATCTACTTATATTAAGGCCCAAGCATTCTTTTTATAACCGTTTCATTTTATTTATCAAATCAATACATTGTATTTTTCAAGTATTGCTACAAATTATATCAATTCATTTTAATATTTAGATTAATGTCAAAGTTATATTAATAGGACCCACTAATCTAAAAATGTTAAAGACTTCAAATATCACATAACATTTATAAAATATTTTAATAACACTTTTTCTATATATTTTTTCATGATTTTTTTTTTCAAAAAGTCAAATAAGTCAACTATTTCTTGGGTTCTAAATGTTAATTGAATCCATTATATTGACATGCATAGATATTAATTTCAACCATTTATTATTTAAGGATCAAACCACACATAGCACCATTGCTAATTAGACTACCTACCACAATTAGACAACTCAATTTATCTTATATTATATATCAATTGATTATTATAATATCTTGTTTACACAAAATTATTGATGATAATCCTCATCAACCTAAAATTTTGGCACCAAAACCTCAAAATTAATCCCTTCCCTTTCCTTTCATTTCGTGCTTAGTTGTGTGCCCTGTGATCAACCATTTTCAAGGGCTATACCTACTCTCTCTCTCTCTCTCTTTGAGTTATTTAATCCCTTCTACTCTATGCCTAGTTGCTATATACACTTCTAACAAGTTTCTTTTAATTTAAATGGGCTTGTGTCACAAAGTTGGCCTTTGTATTTAGATGGCCAAAATTCAAGACACTTTACTATATACTTTATTCTTTAATGTGTAAAAATACGGTGGTCTTTTAAGTTCAATTATATATATCTTACTTTTTAGATATATATATTCCAGTATAAGTAAGTATTTTGCTTGAATTAATGGAAGTTTGTTCTTTAACCATATAACATATATTTTTAACAAGTTTTTCACATCTCTTAATTTTGATATTAATTAAAAAGCACGTTAAATTTTGATCATATATCTATTGATAAATTTATCCAACAATATTAAAAGATTAAAACTAATTAATCATGTCATAAATATAAATTATACTTTATAGTTGGGCTAAGAGCACATTATCTCTAATACAGCTCAAATGCAATAGGAACACATCTTCATCAACCTTATAACTTATCAAACTTTTTAGCCTGTCTTATTCTTTTTTCTTTATATTTGTCTATTTGTCAATATGATCTCTCTATTTGTCTATTTGTTAATATGATCTCAAAATTTCTAGAGTAAGGGACTATTATAGAATTGTGATTTTATGGTCTGAAATATTCCACAAAAGCATGAGTTTGGTACTAAGAAAGTGATAGTTTGATGTCAAACTAGTTCACTTATGGCAAATGTTGATTGATAAATTGGTTTGAGGGATGTCAAACTAGTTCACTTATGGTAAATGTTGATTGATAAATTGGTTTTGAGGTTAAGAGAGGAGAGATCAAATTTCATCAACATAAAAAAGGCTTGTAGTAAAGGATGTTGATTTCATTTGGTTTTATTTGTTAATTATTGATTAAAAGAATATAAAATTAAATTTTATGATCATATTAGAAGTAAATGTTCTCATCTTAGTTTAAAGAGTTTCCACTGTGTTTCAATGAATTGATCTAGTTTGATATCCATTCATATGATGTAAAATTTTCATATATGAAGATAAAGTGTTCATTTCAATCAATGCTACTTTGTATCAAGAGATGAAAATGCTTGCATATTTTGATCAAAATGTAAAAAGAATGAAAAGGAATAATCTTAAGTAAAATATTTTACTTAAGATTATGTGTATTTTCCTTAAGTAAAATATTTTACTTTTTTTTTTTTTATGTGTATTTGGTTTTTGTGATTTGTATTTTACTAAATTGTAGTTGTATGCTCGGTTATGTGAATATTTATCTCTCAAATACTCTACATCACTTTTTCTAATAATATAACACTTGTTATAAAAAAAAATAAAAGTAAAATATTTCACTTTAATTATCAAAAGGAGCAACTTCCAAAGGAAAAGCAGACTTATGATTATAACATCTATTTTTCTGGTGAGATCATTATTCACAATTTTCACTAAAATCAATCATGTCTTTTGTTTTAATATAATTGTTTATGTTGGATTATTACAAGTTTTAAATTTTGATTACATTTATCACATTTAGTGAATTTCTACACTATAACAATCTTAAGTTTGTCTATTCGATAATAATAGTATTCATAGATTTTCTGTCAGCTTTTTAATAAAATTATTGCAAGATCAGGTCTAATTTTCAAATCAAATGAGATCATATTTTGGTTCTTTCAATAGTCTAATAACAAAATCATACCTTATTTTTGAGCATGAATATATTTCTTTGGAAGGCTAATATAACTAAAATTATTCATATTCAATTTCTGAAATAAATAAAAACAGAAAGAAAATGGGTAGCTCTCAATTACCTACTCTTTCGAAGAAGAAATCATACTCGAAAGCTAATAAATTGACTCAAATTGGAGCTTTAAAAGAGTACATGGTATCTATAAATAATTTACATTTTACTAATGGGTATGTTAGTTCAACAATTGTTTATTCAGAAATTCCTAACGAAGCAAGAAAATAACACAATTTGCTTTTTTTTTTTTTTTTTGTGTAGTGCAGTTCATATTGCACCATTAATATTCAATTCTACGTTTAAAATTTTGAATGCTCATCTAAAACTTTTAATAGTGTTACTTTGGCTTTATATTATCTTAATGATATTATTGAAATTGACAAGTTTGTTGAATCTTTTTTATGTAATTAGTCATAATGCTAGAGAAATTACTTGTACAATATATTAACTGCCAAAGAGAGAATCCGCACCAAAAGCTAGTTTGAAGTCATATCTTATTTTCTAAAAGCTTATTTCTTGTTCTTGCAGGAAAGTGAATGAAGCAATATATAAATAATAAAGTAATTAATTCCATTTACTCATAACATAATAAATTATAATTTTTTATATGAAGAATAATTTTTCACTTCTATTGAAATTAATTTATTGTAAATGATTTTAAGAATTCACCAGATCGATTTTGTGTAAAAATCTTATATTCAATTATTGAATTTGTTTTCAATTGATTCATGAAAGTTAATAGTGTGTAAATAGAACAGCAAAGTGCATGTACAAGTGACAACCATCCCAGTGTACGTCTATAAATATAGAAAAAAAAGAATGTGAAAATCTTAGTTGGGAAAGTACTAAGGAAGCCATATTACATTCCTTAGGGAGTAGTGGACAAGAAATTTGGCATTGAAATCTAATTGAAAAGGGCATGTATGTGTCAGGATGCAATTAAATAGACACCAGAACAAAATATTCATTTGTCAATTTCGTCTGGGTAGTTCATTTACAGTTTGCAACTTGGGGATTGGTTAAATCAGTATAGCAGCTTGTGGGCTCAACGCTTGGAACAATGAAGAATAGTTTCTGTCAAGTCCTTATGTTTCATCCTCTTCAAGCGCTGAGCCAAATATTTTTCTAGTGGGCTTTTACTTGGCCTGAATGTAATAAATGCATGTGTGCCACAAGATACTTGGCGCGGGATTTTACTTTGATTGAATATTTTTATTTTATTTTATTATATCGGACAAAAATACACTAAAATAAAATGTGGAGATGTAGTTGATAATTTAGTGTCTTGTCTTATACTTCAATTCCTATATTTCTTGGTGTTCACGAATAATATTTCTTTTCTTTTGTTAAAAAAAAAGTTTCATTTGAAGGTTTTACATTAAAAATATAGTAGTGATATTTAATTCACTGTTTTTATTTTAATTTATTATATTGTTTGATATAGTATCAAAATATTGATATATATACACACTAAATAAAATATCTTCACAGCGTATAATCAAAATTAGATTAAAAAATAAAAAAATATAATTGCATATATATATATATATATATATAGACACAAAATGATTGGTGATTAATCTAATTCGGATCTTTTACTTTAATGAATTATTATTCTGTGAGAATAATTTTTGTTTTAAATTTCTTAGTGATTTTACCACAATATTTACCTTTGAAATGGTTTAAATATTTCATATCTAAATATTATCATAACAATCTTTTCTTAATGATAATTAAAAAATTATTAAACAGAATGGTTCTATGCAGTATTTTTAAATCAAAATTGGTTAATAAATTAGTCAATTAAATAATTTGTAGGTCAGTTGATTTGATTAATTCAATTTAGTTAATTTAAAATAAAAAAATATCATTAAAATAACTTTAAAAGTTATTAAAAAAATTTGTAATTTAGGTGGTGTGTCCAAAAATAGGGCCATCGATTTTGGTAGCTATGATTAAATATATAAATCAAATGGCGAGGCTAAAATATTTGAGATTATGAGTAAAACCAACTCCAAGGCTTGATATGATTAAACAAAAGAAAGAAGTCAAGATTTTTCTCTATTTTTCACCAGGAAAAAGCAAGATTCTTTAATTGTTATAAGTTAGACTAATTTGTAACCAAACAAAAACAAAAGGTTGGACTAACTAGCCTACCTTTGTGTCAAATTAGATCTAATTAAACTCCAGTTTGGATTAAATATTAATTTAATAATGTAATAACAATGGATTTAATAATTGATTCAATTTTTAAAATATTGTATAAAAAGGAGTAAATCATAAATTTGGTGTTTGAACTTTTTAATTTTTTCTATTTTGGTGTCTAGATAATTTTTTTATTTAATTAAATGTCTGAATTAGTAAAATCATATTCAATGTGGTATTTTCTATAATTTAAACCGGTAAAATTCATAATTTCATTATATATATCTAATCTGATAGTATATTTTGTACATTATTTCAACTAATATGTCTAAAATTTGAATACAAAATTTAATCATTTTAAATACATAATTTGTTCATTTTTTGTTTACTTTTTGTATATAATTGAATAAATTCTATAGTGATAAAAATAAAATTTGTAAAAATATATATAGAAAATTAAAAAAAAGAACGAATTCTATATTTTAGAGTGAAAAGTTATATACCCATATATAATTAGTTGAAATAATGTTTAAAATCTAATATCATGTCATATAGATTTTCTAATGGTAGTCACTAATCGTTTAAATTAGAGAAAAATACTAAATTAAAAATGATTTTACTAATTCAGACATTTGATTGAATAAAAAATTATCAAAATACCAAAATATACAAAATCAAAAAGTTAAAATACCAAACTTGTAATTTACCCCATAAAAAAATTGAATAACTATAAGTTTTATGGAAGTTTAGGTTTTATTTTTGAATTAGGTTTGATTGAATCGGACTCAATTTCATAGTGGGCCACACCCAGATTAAACCAGATGAAACAAAAAGGGTCATGGGTGAATTCAGATACAGAGATGTGGACGGTAGTGTGGTAATCTATGGTCCATGATGTGTAGCTGAATCATCTGATACGCAGGTCGAATTTTAAGGAAAGTACATCTTTCATCTTTTTTTTTTTTTTTTTTTCAAAGATATTTATACCCTTTCTTCTATAAAAAGACATTTTTATACGTCAGTCTTTCTAATTTTATGTTTTTTTTCCTTTTTTTTTTTTTGTTACGTTATACTTTTTGCAAGCAATAAACACATACTTCTTCTTTATTTCATTTTTCTCTCCTCCACAACTGTTTAATGATTATTAATAGATGCGATTCAAATTAAAAAAAAAAAGTTAATGACATTTGTATTGTTTTTCAAATATCCAGTAAATTTAAAGCCAACACATTAATGAGAATAATGACGTTGAAAGAGCAAAAATTTTATTGAAATAAAATAAAAGAGATATTTATAATAAAAAATTATGAATTTTTAAGTATTTTAGATAAAAAAAATAATTAGCAATTGAATATTTTTTAATTGAAAATCAATAACAAAAGATAGAAAAAATTGTGTTTGTTAGAGGTTGAAAATGATACTTACGTTCTAATTGTTATTTTTCCTCTTTTATTTTATTGATGTTTCACAAATAAAAAATAAAACTAAAATAAATATTTTTTTACAATTTATTTTATGTACTTAATTTTTAAAATATTTTGAGCTAAAAATCAATCATAAAAAGAGAAAAAATTGTGTTTGTTAGAGGTTGAAAATGATTTTTATGTTCTAATTATTCTTATTCTTCTTTTTTTTAATCGATGGTTTTATAAACTAAAAGTAAATCAAAAATAAAACTAAAATAAGCATTTTCTTGCAAATTATTTATAAACTGTGTAATAGGAACTAACATCGTCTTTAACCTTTAACAACTTGATTTTCTTTCTCTTTTATGATTCGTTTTGAACTTTAATATGTTCATTTTTAACTGTTTTTCATCCATAATATATCAAAACTCGTGATTTGGTATTCTAAATAATATAATAAACATTAAAAATCATATTAAATCTGTTCTATATAGAGAAAAACATATAATGAAGAACTTATTTTTGTTGATTTGATTTTATGAAGAAACGGCGAATGAGCTTGAAAAACAATTTAAATAAAAAGTTTGAAGTTTTTTTGCTATTTAAATTCATGAAGAAACATGAATAACTATGAGAAACAATTGAAGTGCATATTTTGAAAATTGAGGTGTGAATATGTTTTTTCGGGAAACGAAGATGATCAAATATATTTGTCTTTAGTTCTTCCAAAATAAGTATTCCTGTACAAAATCCATAAATTTTAGGCTTTTGGCCTTTGCTTGGGAAGGGGAGAAAGGTTAGGGAAGGAAAAGGAGGATGGAAAAAGTGGGATAGGGACTAATCCATTCCATTGTTTGGAAAACTAAGAGTAAAAAAAGGAAAAAAGTAATTAAATATAAGAGTAAAAGGAGAAAAAGGAGAATGAATAGTAAATTTGTTCTCAGGGCCACTATTTTGTAATAATTTTGATTTTAAGAGGAAAAATCATAAAAATTATATATTTATTACATAATTACTAATTTATCTATCAAATAACTTTTTTTATTCATTTTTTTTCAATTTTTAATCTATTTTAATCAGAAGCTAAAATTATTTTCTTCATTTATTCTTATATGTACAAAATTTATTCTATATTTTTTATTTTTGATTTGTCAATTAAATTTTCATAATTTTTCTTGGTAATTCAAATAAAATTTTTGTATGACTATAAAGACAAGAGAGTATAATACATGAGATACGTGAGTATAAAATTTAATACATTTTAATTCATATTAAACTTATATTTTTAAAAGTTAACCAAAACTCAATATGAAAGATAAAAGTAGTAATTTTAATTTGAAAAAGTTTTCATTTTCTTCATTTTCTAAATAAGGGGAATCAATATTTTCTATATTTCTTTTACTCATTTCTATACTTTTCTAAATAAAGTAGGGAAATGAACTTTCCCTATTTTTCTTTTCCTACCCTTTCTTTCTTCACCCAACTTTTTTTTCCAAACATAGTGTTAGTCCATTAGTGAAGTAAGGCTACCAAACTTCAAGACTTAGCTTTATTGCTCAGAGAATTTGTTGATTTTCGATTGATCTTACTCGAATTCTAAACTTACATTAAAAAATTATATTTTTTTTGAATAATGAGCTATTTTTATTAAAATATAAAAAGAAAATTTATATTGCATTTAATTCAATTATAACTTAAAATTCTTTTCACTCACAAATAAATGTTTTATACAATTCATTTGTAAATAAATTTCTATAATAATAAAGGGAAATAAAAGTGAAAACAATATTTTAACTAAGTTATAAGTTATTTTTATCAAAGTTGATAGAATGTCAATTTTGATAGAGTTTGATTTAGTTATAAACAATTTTAAGGATTTAATAAAATAAAATTTTAAATAAATTTTTATTTATATTAAACACCTAAAATATGAATTTATAAATAAATTTTATAAAAATTATACAATTAATTTATAAGAAACACAATGTAAACAAATCTTCTAATAATCAATTCAATATTTTTTTTATTAACCCAATAATCTTTTGGCAAACATTAGTTTTTAGTCTCCATCGCAATCATTCTAAAGAACAAATAAATTTCCCATCTCTATCATGTCTCATGATAACCACAACATCAAAAAGTTTTTCTGAAGTCGTTGCCTTTCATAGGTGCGATATTTTGGATCATGCACTATGTCAATAGTTGTTCTAATTATTTCTTTTCTCCATTTTTTTTTTACTGTAATAATAGCCAAGAGTTATTATTGACTTCATGTGGTCAACGTGGTCAAATTTTCTCACGTTTTAATTATTATTTTAAATTTTTATAGAAATTTTTATATTTGTTGATTTTTTAAAGTGCATTATTTTTGTCTCAAATCTATATTATTAGTAATTTTTACAGCTTTTTTTCAATTTTTATTATAATTATATACTTTTTAAGAATTATAATTAGAAAATATAAATCTTAATATTTATAATAAATTTACATTTAAAGATTATTACATTGAATTATGATTCTTGTAAAAAAAAAAAATGGAATTATGATAGTGAAATGTACATACCATCATTTGATTAAAGTTAAAGTTCATTAATTTAATACGACAGTTTATTATTGTTTATTTTTTTTATAAATTTTTTTATTATAAATATTTTTATATTCTTCTTTTTTTTTTTGAAAAAATAACAACATCAAAAAACAGTGTAAAAGAGAGTATTTTTTATATGGTCACAAGTCTTTTTTCATCTCTCCGTTGTACCAATCTCAGCAACACGAATCCGTGACCTAATTAAAAATATCCAACCCCTCTTCGCTGTTCTTCACACGCGAACGAAAATGAAGCTGAGGGCATGGCCGCCTCGATCCGACGGCTCAAAATTCAGGTCCTTTCATTTACCGAACATCATCACCGTCGAAAAACATCACGATTCCCTCCCTTCTAAATCATCATCTTCCTCGTCGAACGCCCGTGATTGCTCCACGCTCCCGTTCGATATCCTGACCAAAATCGCGGCCTCCTTCACGCTTCCAAACCTGCAGGCGGCGTCGCTTGTGTGTCGCACTTGGAGGGACGCGCTTCAACCGTTGAGGGAGGCGATGGTGTTTCTGCGCTGGGGGAAGCGGTTCAAGCATGGCAGAGGTGGTGTTCGATCTAATTTGGGGAAAGCATTAGACTCCTTCTTGAAAGGCGCCGCGCGTGGGTCTACGCTTGCTATGGTTGATGCTGGGCTTGTCTATTGGGAAATGGGACATAAAGAGAAAGCCATTGCTTTGTATTATAAAGCAGCTGAGCTTGGGGATCCTGCTGGACAGTGTAATTTAGCTATTTCTTACTTGCAAGGTAGCTTCTTTTATTTTATTTATTTATTTTAATTTTACTGGAAATTAGCATTTTTAATTTTAATTGAAAGGTAGCCTTTTAAATTTTTTTTTTACTTGTTTTTTATTTTAGTTTTAGGTGAAAGGTAAAGAAAAATTCTTGAAATTTTTTATTTTAATTTAGTTGAAATGTAGCTTTTTTTTTTTAATTTTAATTTTAGTTGTAAGGTAGCTTTTTTTTTTTTTAAAAAAAAAATTATTGTTGGAAGGTCGCATTTTTATATAAATTTAAGTTCAAAGGTTTTTTTTTTTTTTCCCCTGGGATTAATGTGTGCCCAGAGTTGCAAGTTAATGGATATGATCGTTGTGGTGCTATTTGTTTTCAGGTGATCCTCCAAAGCCAAAGGAAGCTGTGAAATGGTTATCACAAGCTGTTTTGTCTGGGCATGTTCGTGCTCAATACCAACTTGCACTTTGTCTGCACCAAGGTCGTGGGGTGGATCATAATCTACAGGAGGCTGTATGCTATACTTCTCCCTTATCCTTGTAATTTTACGAATTTTTTGCTTTGTGTTGGAGGCAGGGTATAAAATTAGGTTTGTTTCTTTCTTTTTGCTGATTCATGATAATGTGTGCAATTGCTGATGTGGGTTGTCCGTTTATTTGTGTAGCACATCAGAAATATAAGTTTTAGTTTTTCCTTGATGCAGGCTAAATGGTATCTAAAAGCAGCTGCAGGTGGGTATGTGCGTGCAATGTACAATATTGCTCTGTGTTACTCTGTTGGAGAAGGTTTGTTGCGGAGTCATCGACAAGCAAGGAAATGGATGAAACGAGCTGCTGATCGTGGCCACAGTAAAGCTCAATATGAGCATGGACTCAGCCTCTTCTCTGTATGTAGCTTATTGATTTACTATTATTAATTATTGGTGGAACTGTGGAGGCATGAAGTATACTAAATTTAATTTGTGCATGATGCACTGTGAATTATTGTAAGATTGAACTACAGTGAAAATGGAATAAAAGATGTAATTGAACTACAGTGAAAATGGAATAAAAGATGTAGATGAAAGGGCACAAAACGTGTATACTGAGGTATAATTTGGAGTCAAAGATGATTATAACTTTCATTTATGCCCTATTGTTTCTTTCTGTTCTGATTTTTCTCTAAGTGGTTTATTCCTAAAATGTTGTAACTTGGTAATGCAGTGAGAGTTTCATGGTATATTTACAGCTTCAATGGGGTGGAGCAAAATGTGTTGTTCACTTCTTTTGTTCTTCAAAAGATGGAACTTCTTTATTAGGCTTTGGCTTATTAAATTTTTGGAGTTCATCCTTGATGGAGGTTTTGATGATAAGATTTTGGGCAGGAAGGAGAGATGATGAAAGCTGTAGTTTACCTGGAACTTGCTACTCGCTCTGGTGAAACTGGAGCTGCTCATGTCAAGAATGTAATCGTCCAACAACTGTCAGCAAGTTCACGTGATCGAGCCATGCTTCTTGCTGACAACTGGCGTGCTTTGCCCTCATCTCACTGAGTTATTCAAAATCATAGGTTTGTAAATCTTCGAGTGGTAGCCTCATTGCTTGGCTTGTACATGATTGGGGATTGACAGTCCACTCATACATACATTACAGGACTCCCTCAAGTTCATTAACCATGAATATGTTCGACTATGCGCTTCCTCTTTCCATCCTCTTGAATTATTTTAGCCTTGACTAATTAGTCTTGTCTGCAAAACTGTTGCTAACTTGAATTTAGGTTAGTTGCATTTCAAAATGTAGCAGCTCACTTTAGAAGGATTATAACTAATCTCATATTTTCTGTGATTTTAAAGAGCTATTGGAGAACTTCTAGGCTTTCCATTAAAAGTTAACATAGTGTTTACTGTTGGTTTTCCTACAGCAGTCCTCATGTCAAATTAGGAATAGCTCCTAATGATGTTTAACTGTTTGTCCCTATTGGTAATCGCAGTTTCTCAAATGTCTTAAGGTCGACCCACTAATTGATTGTCTTTTTTGTGATTAGGATTAACATTGCCTGGTAGATGGTCAAGGAACCCACAGCTCAAGTAAATTTTCAATACAAAAGTTTTCTGGCATCGAAGGAAGTCAGTTGGAATTGTGCACTTTCAACTCTACAATGACACCACTGAATGTTCCAGCTGCAGTTTTGATCTATGGTGGATGGGGTTGTCTTTGGCGACTTGTGTGTTGTGCTATTAACTAGTGAGTGGCGGGGATTTCCAATGCTTTGTTTGCTTGGTCTTCTGTTGTTTTGTTGGGCATCGCAACAAAGTG
Source organism: Omphalea diandra (assembly GCA_949677035.1). Classification (NCBI taxonomy): domain Eukaryota; kingdom Viridiplantae; phylum Streptophyta; class Magnoliopsida; order Malpighiales; family Euphorbiaceae; genus Omphalea; species Omphalea diandra. Next base: position 45,427 of record CATIWR010395410.1, read on the forward strand.
GAAGGGAGAAGAATATAACTAGTGAACTGTAGTAGGATGAATCTCCTAAAATGCTGGTTTTTTTCTATCTCCCCCCCCGCCTCTAATTGGACTGATAATTTCTTACTTATCACAGAAAAAAATGATTTTTTTTAGTGCTTATCTTTAGTTGGTAAATCGGAAATATCTTTATTATAGTAATGCAAACTCATCTACATATTTATAGCCTATCTTATTGACTCTGTGTACTTCGGTGCAGGATTTATCTAATAATTCCAGTGGATCTAGCAAAGAGTATTAAAATTTGAAATTAGATAAACTAATCGGAAATTTGCTCGGGGTATTAAATTTTGAATAAATTTAATATTTATTTCAATTAATTAATTAGTTGAATAATTAAAATTAATATGTTAATAATAAGTAAAATTTATTACTATTTATAGTATAGTATTAGTTATTAAAAAATTATCTAATTAGATTATTAAATAAAAAATACTAAAAATAAAAAATATAATTAATAAATTTTAATAATGATATAATTATTTCGATGGAAAATAACAGAATTCATCTTTTCATTTTTATTAGTTATTTTTCTTTTTAATTCTTTTATTTTTTATTATATAGAAAACTAAATATTTGTTATTACTAAAATCTTAAAGGGAACTAATATGAAAAATTTTCTATGTTGTCAAAATTTTTATATAAAAAATTTTCTATATTTTTAAATTTTTTAATATTATTAAATTTTTATATTAATTTTTATTAATTGAGTAAACTAAACATTTAATCGATACATATAACTAATTTAGACATTAGATTTAATTTTAGATAAATGATTATCATTTTTAACTAATTATCTATTTGAGATAAAATATTTAATATTTGTCAAATTAATTATTTAACATAAGCGATTGAAATTTTATGTAAAATTACATAATTATAAATAATTATAAATAAAAATAAAAATAAAAATATTAAAAATTATAAAGTAAATAACTAAAAAATATTTGTTATTTTTAAAATAAATATTATTTACTTAATTAATTTTAGACATATTTTATTATTTGTCAAATAGTTGTATCAATAATATAATAATTTTTCACCATATGATAAATAAGTTAAAATTAAAAATTTTAATTTATTTAATTAATAAAAAGAATATAGAAAGCTTAAAATATAAAAAAATTTAAAAAATTAATAATAATAGGCATTTATTTTTTATATAATTATGAAAAATTAAAAATTAAAGAAAAAAATAGCCAACAAAAAAATCTAAACTACAATTTTTTTTAAAAATTTTTATCAAAATAAATATATTATTATTAAAATATTATATTAATTTAATTATAATTTTATAATTTTATTCATTTAAAGTATAATTAAGTAATAAGTTTTTATAAAATAATAAATTATAACAAAATTTTAATTATTATTCTATATATATTTATTATTTACTAAAAATATTAAATTTATTAAAATTTTATTATTATAATTATAGTACGGAACATGTGAACTCGTTATTAATATTAAATTTAATAGAAATGATATATAGCATACTATTATTAGCTTTGTACTATGTGTTTAAAGCAAAATATTGATCAATAATATTTAAAAATTAATTTAATAAGTAATGTTAATTACTTTATATTGATAGGACATGGAATAAGTTCTTCTCAAAAAATAATAAAAAAGAGTTTATTAACTGTGTTTTTTACGTTTTAATTTTCTACTTTGTTTTGCATATGAGATGTATTTGACTTTTAAATTTTGTTGCCCTACATCCCTCTTGAAAATTAATTTTTCAAGTGTGACAATAATTTTTACAGGACTGAGTTAAAAAAAAAAAAAAAAACTTTGAAGATTTAAAGGACAAGTAGGCAAATTCAAAAGAAAATATTCTGTGATTTAGTAGATTATCATTTGAATTCATGAATATTTAGGTCACTTGACAAATTTAATGAGTGCATCATAGAGAATTTGTTGAGAGATAAAAATTTTAAGGTTTTGAACAAATTATTATATTTTTAATGGAATCAATATTTATATCATAAAATATTAAATACTAATTGAAAGTTTAAATATGTTATGTAACCTAACATTATATGATTATGTTCATAAAACTAATACAAGTTAAATCATTTTTATATTTATGGTCAAGATCATAATAATGATATTTCATATAATATAATTCATCTAAGTCTTTTATTTTAATCATCTTACTTAGATTTTAAAATTTAAAATTTAAATATTTATAATGATTAAGATATTGGAGTAAATTAATATTTAATAATTATATAATATTTATTTTTTAAACTATTTTGTTAAAGTAATATTTCTAATTTGAGTTTCTAAACATGTGCCTATTTTTTATTTTAATGAAGTAATTTTTATACCTATTTTGTCAAATTAATAATTTATTTGTCACATAGCAAAATAAAATTATATTATATATCATTAATTGTAAAAGATATTATGTTGCTAATATAGTTGTTTGAGAAATGACAAATATTCATCTAAAATTAAAGTGAAACTAAAATAATTATATATTGATTTATTTATATTTAATCATGAAATTATCACCAATGAAATTTTTTTTTATGAATTTTCTTACATACTATGATGGGTTGATATTTAATCTCCCATTTTATCATGCTTTGACTTTCATCAACTCGCTTTTCAAGTAGAGTGAAACAGATATTTTGTTACAAGTTTTGTCCTTTGAATTAGCCTACTAATTTGGAACTGAATTTTATATTTGTGGCATTAGTGAAAGCCAGATTTGAATGGCTCACATTTTCCTGAGACGCATATAAAATGTGCATTAGCTAAAGAAAAGCTGCAACTGTTTTAAGAATGTTCTTATGTTATTTAAGAGCTAAGAAACTCTTTCTTATGTAAGAACATTCTTATGACATTTGCAACTGAGTTCTTCCCCATTGAAGCCTATTTAAACCCAACCTAGATACTCTTTTGCCGTAACAATCAAAATATCCATACAACAGAATCAATAAAATCCATTGCCTAGCTTTCCATCAAAACAATTGTTCAACCAGAGCCCCAATTACCAACAACAAACCTATTCTTCAAACAAAAACACAAGACAAGGAAAGCAAAAATGTCAAGAAGCAAAATCACAAATGCTGTCCTCATTGCCATGCTTGTGATGTTTGTAAGCATTGAGGTTGGGAAAGCGTGGAACTGGCCATGGATGTATTCTTCTTCTTCTTCTAAAGAAAGCACCCAATCTTGTAACAAAAAGTGCATACCACAATGCAAGTCATCATATGAACGCAAATTCTATGGAGAATGCAAGCGTATATGCCAAGAATTATGTGATAAGGAAGTCCAATCAATAAGCTTTCGACGTCGTACATAATTATAAAAACTTCAAGACATACAAGGGGGGGATGGATTGCTAAAATATAAAAGCCATACATGCTATGTTACCATAGAGAGTTGTCATTTATTGTTGCGTGAGTTAATGAATGATTCTTTAAGCAATCAACAAGCAAAGGGAATTATTATGGAATTGTAAGAGAAATTTTGAATATTTTTCAATAGACTACACATTTATACATATGCCTCCGCAAATGTAAAATTTCTTTTCAGGAATATACATTCTGCCAATACTCTGTTCTTAGAGAAGCCCTGCCAGTTTTAAACTTGACTAACAATCAAGTAATTGTTACTCAAATGATCCAAGAAGCAGAACTTGTTCATAGTTTATAAATTCATTCGTTATCAAAGCCAAACTGAATCCAATAAGAACTAAGAAGAGAAGCAAGCCCCAGCCATAAAGAAAAAGAGAACAAATCCTGGAAGCAATTATCCTCAGCAAGGGCAAGCGAGACGAATTGAATGATAAATTTGGTAAATAAATTCGGAGAGAAGAATGGTTAGATTTGATATCAAGTTAAATTCAACTATAAAGCAACCAACAAATTTTACCAACTATCAATTTTTCCAGAAAATACTATTTTGGATCAGCTATCAATTTTTTTTCCTCTTAATAAACCCATCTATGTTTTCTGTACGACCCCTTCTTTTACCTCCCAGAAGAAGCAACCTGGTTCACCTATGAACAGCAAAATAATTTCACAAAGAATATAGTGGATATCCTAACTCACTGAATTGTTGTCATGGCACATATGGAAACCTTTGAGAATGGGAGCTGGTGTGATAGAGATTTATGTGATAAATTGTCTTAGTCACCAATTCTCTCACATCGGGATGCTGTGCAATCACTGTCCGGTCTGCCCCCTCAAGAGCGGTCAATACCCTAGCTTGTTCCAAAGTCTCATTATTGCCAGCATGTAACACAAGAAAACAGAGGAGGATCAATCCATGTAACTGTGCCCGTTCATTCCATCTAAGCAATCTCATCAAAGGCGGTACACCATTGAACTCCACTATTGCCTTTGAATGTGCACCACACAGAAAATTATCTGGACAAGCAAACTTCCCAAGCGCAATGGCAGCTTCTGTTGCCACTTCTTGACTCTTACTTCTAAGCTTGGCGACTAAAGGACCAATAACCCGAGTCTCCCTAGCTGGAAAAGTCCTAGCCAACGAACCAATCGACTTAATAGCTGGAATTTGCAATGGACTATCCAACTCTTTAGTCACCCTCAGCAGCTGATCAATAACAGCCTTGGCAGCAGGCGAATTAGTCTTAAAAACTGCACGTCTAAGGTCAGCATTCGATTCGGCTGCGGCCGTAATCTCCTTTATAGTCATCAAGCAATTGAATTGCAATTCTCCTTCTTCCTTCTCCACCAATTTGGCCAAACAAAGCAACCCTTTCGTCTCCGTTATCCTCTTACTATTCGACACACTACCTCTAGACAACATCCACAACGCGTCAGCACAACTAATCTTCAATTTAAGCTTAACCTCAGGCTTCTCATTCTCCCTCTCTTTCCTATTCCCTCCCCTACTACTTCCCCCATCCGAATGAAAACTTGAAAACGAATGCACATATGGCCTATAACTGTGATTCCCTTTCGACGACCAATTAATCGAATTCTTCTCAATTTCTTTATTAAACTGAACGACAGAATGAATACTCTGCTTACCCAACTGAACCATTTGATCATCATCAAATGTCTCAAACGACAGCCACGTCACCAGCGGCCGAATCGCGTTCTCCCTTGCAAAATCATCCTGCGCAACCGAATCATGCTCCGCCATTCGCGCCACCAACCTCGCCATCATAATCTGAACACTCATAGGCGAATCGGCCAAAACCTTAACTATAAGTGGGACCCCTTGCTCATTCACTATAGTCCTTACTCTTTCTTGATCATTAGCCAAGTAAAGAAGCGCGGTGGCCCCCGCAATTTGCGTCTCCGCCGTTCCGCTCTCCTTCAACAGCTTTAGTAACGGCGGCACGCCGCCTTCTTCGATTATAATCTGTTTGTTACGGTCGTTATCTTTGGCCAGTTGGGCCAGCTGATTAGCGGCCTCGACTTTATCAACTAACGGACGGCTGTTAATTGACGCGATGGATGACCAAACCCAAGCAAGAATCGGATCGTTGCTTGCTATAGGAGGGAGAGTAAGATCGATACCGACGTCTTCCGCGCCGTTATTTCCAAAGCCTAAGATGTTCTTTAGCCATTTAAGATCGCCGACGGAAGCCTCGAGAAGGTTATGAACTTTGCGGAAGTCAGCGACGGAGATGATTGTGACGACGCGGCGGAGCACGCTGCGCCGCTTGCACTTGCGGACTAGGGTTACGGCGTGTTCCAGATTTTTGACAACCTCGGCAACGATACGGCGGACGGGGCGGTCGTATAGAGACTGACAGGAGGAGGTGAAGCGGACGAGTAAGCGGAGCTTTTCGGCGAGCGTGTCAGCGTAGCTTCCGATGGTAGCGCACTCGAGCTTGAACGAGTCGGCCTCCTCGACGGCGGAACGGACCCGCTCCGCGAGTAGGATCGGGAAGGTGAGTTGGTCACTGAGTCGCTTGTCGTCCATTGGCTTTAGTGAAATGGAATTGGGTACGGCGTCGTTTAGGGAGAGTTAGAAACTGGGAGATGAGGAATCTGGTTGGTTGGTTTTTTGGTACGCATGTTTGTTTTGGTTATGGGGAATTGTGTATTCGATTTTGTTTGACAACATTATAATAATGATGTTGGTAAGGGTTTGTTTGGCTTTGGAAGAAGGAAAGCCCGTGGGACGGAAAGGGAAAGATGAGTCAAAGTAGGGAGAGTGGCGGTAACCGTCGCCGGAGAAACTGAGAAACGGGGAGAGAGGGGGAAGTTGGGGGGAGAAAGTGCGTGGAAGTTGGAACGAAGAAGATAGAACGGAACATGGAATGTGACTTTTGGCATGTACGGAAAGTTTGGAAAAATATATCCTAACACCCTTAAATTTTACATGATTATGCTATTGCGTATATGTACTTTAATTTATATATATAGATTGATTTCTCAATTTTTTATTTTTTCTTATATAAAGATTTTTATAATAGTTAAATCAAATTAATAATAAATTTATTTATAATAATTTAAACCTTACTAAAAAATACATTATTTTTAAAAAAAATTAATACTATTTGATTAATAAATCTGAAAAATTTTAAATCACAAAATTAATTTTATTTATACTCTAGTGGTTTTAATGATAGAAAGATAATATAATTTTTTTAAGTTTTAAAACTGTTATTCATTAATTTTTCATCAATTTCACATTTACAGTATTTAAATTCATAAACGAAAAGAATAAAAATTTCAAGAGTTCATTTTATAAAAATCAAAGTATAAAGATTCAATAATATAATTATGTAAATTTTGAAAATCTAAAAGGGGAGAATTCAATTTTTGAAATTTTTTCTAAGAGAAATATGGATTTAACTGTTATATAAATTGAGGATATTAAATGTTTAAATATCTTAAAAAATGATTATTTTCTCTTCAATTTACACAAAAATAAGGTACATGAGACATTTTAATTTATGATTTAAGAAAAAGAATAAAAAAACATAGTTTTGGTCTCATTTTAATCATAAACTATTTGAAAAATAATAATAGAATAAAAGACAATTAGTGGTGTTTGTTTCATAGATTGATTTAATTATTAGATGTAAATAAAAATTACGTATCGTTGAAGATTGGTTAGAAGATTCAGTACGTTACAAGTTGACCACGGAATCCGGGTAAAAAAAAGAAAACACCTAGGAGTCAATCAGCGCAGCGCAACTTAGCATATTTACGTATATCCGGCAAACCCTCCCTCGGGCTTCTTCAGTCAACAGGTCAAGGCACGCACTTCCCTCATTATTACTCATAATTTTAACTCCAAATTCTCATACTATATATTATTATTATTATTATTATTATTATGATGGATGAAGGTGGTCAGTTAGATAGGATCGAAGCTTTTGACGTCTGACGTGGAGGTCACGTCTCTTTCTTTTTTTCCTCTCGTCTCATCCAATATATACAATCATTTTACTTTTCCTTTTTTTTTTTTAAAAAAATGTATTTGACAAGTCTTTTTCCTTATTAAGACTGACATTAAAACATTTTCTGTCGCAAAAATAAAATAATATGACTTAAGCTCACAAATATATAAAATTTATATAAAAATATAAATGGTAAATTTTAATTTGTGATGATGTTATGTTGGATTTATATAATAAAATTATGAAACACATTTTTGAAATAAAATTATTTATAAGTATTATTTTATTAGAGATGAATCCGATTTCTTGTTATTTGGAATAAAAAACACCCTCTTTGAGTTGCTAACCAATCAGATTTGCTAAATTTTTGAAAATGTGACAAGTTAACATGAAGAAGATTGGAATCCACAGACATCATTCCAACCATACTGACAACAGAAACAGTTAAATCTGCCAGCTGAACTGGATCATCACATATAATATTATTCCAAATATCTTATTCCATTATAATTTTAAAATTACAAATTAAGCTGCATCCCAAGTCATTTATGATCTGCATACAAGATCAACGGGGCAGTATGGCCTGCAGCAGCAGAGTACATTCCCCCATTGTATGCAGCAAGCATCTATATGGGGTATGATACAACTCAAAAGGCATCAACAATGACATTTGCACACATACTACAAACTACATTATTATTGTTAAGAGAAGTTGGCAACACCATAATACTAGGTTTAAAGGTGACCACAACAAAATGCAGCACATGCTGGAAATTGGGCCAATGGCTCAGTTATTGGTTCCACCACGAGCATTAGAGCTTAGCCAGTAGTCCGTTCTGGATAGGCTTTGACGTTATACCATTGTCCTTGAGATCCAAATCACTTGAGCTTGGAGGAACATCCACTACTGGTGAGCAGTTAAAGAACCCATGTGGCTAGATAACAAACAAGATAGAGAACATCAGGATTACATCATGTCATTCCTATAAATGCAGATATAGTTTGCGGAGTCTTTATTTATTAGTTGACTAGTACAGCTTGCCATTTGGTTTCTAAATCCCTTGTTTAATATGAGATGTTGACACCTCAGTATAAGTTGCTGTACAGCTCTGACAATGTTTGGATGTATTATCAAGAATTAAACAATTTAACAAGTTTTGTAGCATCTTGACAAGTATACATACCATTAGCATAAAACCAATGCAATCCACTGGCATGACAGGCAAGTCTTCCAATCAAGGAATGTGTGTCACTCCAAATACATACCCTGCAATAATTTGATATCATAGTCAGAAGTTAGATGAGGATACATCCACAGCTTCAAATGAACAACACAGCCTAACTCATTTTTATGATAAATCTATGCTTACATTACTTTTTAATGTGCAATTCTTCACCATATTAAGTCTAGAATCTGGCCTCAAATGCAAATGAAGCGCATACATGTGCATGCAACATATTAGCGTGTCTGAAAAGAATCAGAAAAATTATTTTCCATAGACACTGTACACACAAACATAAATTTTTACTCGTACAGAGAGATATATCATGTATTAGGAGATTAGGAAAAATAAGGAAACGAGAGTGGGCAAACTCACCGTAGAACTATGTTAGTTTCTTCAAGTGATCGATTTTGTTTCACCCAAATAGCCAATCCCTCTCCAACATGCGGATTTTGATTGGGAAACTCTCCTCCAGGGTACATTTCATCACGTGCATAAGGTGTTACCAAAGATTATGTTCCAAGAAAGCAGCTCTTCTCACGAATTTCGGCTCCGAACCAGCAAATGATAAACAATTTGAACCAGGTACTAACTTGTAACCTGTAAGCTGCTTAGTCCAATTGACAGTTCTTGTGTTTCTTGTCTGAATAAAGAAATATGAAGTCAATCCAAGAAAATAGTCATTCATCTCAAAAAAGGAAAGTAACAGGGCAAAGTATCAAGCAAATTACTACACAACAATCAGAATACCCTCCAAAATCAAATTATAAAGACAAAAGCATTCATATACTCACTACTGCAATATGCATACACAATGTAAAGTTATATCAAAACATTGGAAGGTTTGACTCATTAATTTCCCAAAGCATTAGATAAGATGTCATGTATACACGAATGCGCAAAAGCAAAACAAAATGCTAGGCTTACTGTGTATATTGTACTATCATCTTCACCACTTGATGTGGCATGTATTACTTTAACAAAATTATCCCTCCTTACATAATATTTTCTCTTTTGTTTTCTATATGAGCATGATTGTTGTATGATATTTCCTTATCTAGTTCTTATATTTTCTGTGTGTGCTCGGCTGCAAAGTGTAGATGTGTCAAATGGAAAAAAATAAAAATAAAGCATCAACCTATAAATTGTTAATTCCTAGACTGATAATTGCATTTGGAGTGAAAAATGATTTATGGCCAAGGATGCATCTTTTGTTTGTGAATGATACCAATGTATAGCTTTCTTCATTATTAGTGATAGTCTTAGTGCTGAAATGTGTTTTCGAGCTGCCTTTTTTGGTAGGCGGTAAAGCACGGTAAAGTGCTAGGTGATAAGCCTAGCAGTGCTCAAAGCAAAGTGTATGCATAGTTTAATTTCTTAAATGTAAAGTTGAACCTCATGCAAACTACGATAGCCACATGAACACCAAAACGACCGTGTTTTAGTTCTCTCTTGTCAACTTGTGTCTTGTTACAATACCTGTATCATAGCCTAAATTGTAGGAGTAGCTTGATCGTAGGGATTTTGAGATTTTTTCCTAGATTGATTCTTTCCTAGTTTAGCTCACTTGTCTTGTATATATATCCATGTATATTTTCTCAATTCAATACAAGAGAAACACCTTTTACAACATTCTAGTGCCACTAGCTCTAATTATATCCTTGCATATAACACTAGGGATGGATACAAGAGAAACACCTTTCAATAATTAGAGAAAATATACATGGATACAAGAGAAACACCTTTCAATAATTAGAGCCAAAATTCAATACAAGAGAAACACCTCCTATACATGGAGGATATATATATCCAATATTTTTCCTGTTTAGGATTTTTGTTTCTTAATTAGTTTAAAGGCTAAGTCTATAAATAGAGCCTTTAAAACTTTTGTAAGGGGAGTTTTTGGTGATTAATAAAATTCTAGATAGAGTATCTCTTTTCCTTTCAAATTTTTAGTATTCTCGTGAGATTTAAGAAACTTCTGATACCTATTTTCCTAAAATTCGTGAGTGAGTTAATAGGTTTATAGAAGGTTGTGTCTTGTTCCTTTCTCATCAGAGATTCCATTTCATCAGATTGATTATTAACGCTAACAAACATAGACTAGTGGAACGATCTCATACTTCCCAACAATCTCAACAATGCAAGACAAGTTAAAAAGCAAGTGCTATAGCCATTCTAACCTAAAAGGTTTCACCAATTTAGTCCCAGCATATCATCTGATCAAACTTCTTGTGTGCACCACAGCTGGATGCATACAGTCTCCCAAGTTAAGTGCATATAAATCTCGCAACTCTTGCACACAATGATAAAAATTATCGCAAGAAGGCGAAAGTAGATACGATCCAATGGCGAGCAGTTAATGGATTACAATCTTGCATTGCTTGCAATTCAGACTGGAGCAGTTTCTCTTCAGCATAGAACGCATTATTACGAACATTATCCTTTCCTGGTTCTTCAACTTTAACATTCACCTCAACAACCTATAAGGGAAGGAAATTAAACATCCCTTAACAAATAGCCAAATATTTGGGGTAATTTGTAAAACAGTGTAAAAAAAAATTAAAAATTAGTGAAAGATAAAAAAAAAATATTTATAAAATTGAGGTAAATCAAAATTTATTTAACAAATATAGATAGTCAAAGAGATCCGTCCGCCAGTCAAACTGATGTACATCATTGTACATGCCGTTAAAGACACTTGATCCGCCAATTTAACTGTCGAACCAATAGTCTGTCCGCCACTTATAGTAGCAGACAGACAATTAATATCATTATTATATTATTATTAGATTAAATTAAAATTAAGTTAAATATATTAAATTTTAGATATATTGAATTAATAAATTAAATATATGAAATATTATATTAATATTCAATATTCTAATTAAAATTTAATATTCAATATTCTAATTAATATTAGAATTCAATATTTATAATTACAACACTTATTTTTATTTTAGTTAATATTTTTATTTTTATTAATAAATTAAATATAAATATTATATTAGCCATAAAATTAATGAACCATTGTAGAATAAAACAAATTTTTCGTGAATCATATAATGATTAGAATTGCACTATTTTGACACTTTTCATTAGAGATAATTTGTAAAATATTTTTTTTTTGCAATTATTCTGTCCGCCACTATATAAGTGTCAAAATAGTGTAATTCTAGTCATTCCGTGATTTATAAAAAAATTGTCTTCTTCTATTAATTTTATAGCTAATATAATATTAATATAATATTTAATTAATATAATATAATATTTATATTTATTTTATTAATAAAAATAAAAATAATAATTAAAATAAAAATAAGTAATATAATTATAATTATAAATATTGAATTCTAATATTAATTGGAATATTAAATATTAAATATTAATTAGAATATTGAATATTAATATAATATTTAATTTATTAATTTAATATATTTGTTTAATTTTAATTTAATATAATAATAATAATAATATAATAATAATGTTAATTGTCTGTCTGCTAGTTAAACTGGCGGACGAAGTGCTTTTAACGGCACATATAACGATATCGTTACACAGTGATGTCTACCAGTTTGACTGACAGGCAGACTCGTTTGACTGCCCTATTTGCTAAATAAGTTTTGATCTATCCCAATTTTATAAATATATTTTTCACCATCTTTCACTAATTTTTTATTTTTTTTACACTGTTTTACAAATTACCCCAAATATTTTACACATTATACCCACCAAAAAAAAAAAGTTTTGATCTATATAAATAAAATGATAATAACAATAATGATCAGCAATAGCAAGAGATCAACAAAAACTAACAATAACAAAACCAGAATAATTACAGTCATCATCATGGTAGAAAACCATCTTATATTTTTCCACGTTCTGAAGAAAAACGAGCAGACCTTTCAATAAATCAGGACATAAACTTAAAACAGAAAGTTCATGCACATAGCAAACACCATAAACCAACAGACAACACGAGATTCCATCCAAGGGGCCCAAAAATTCCTTCACAAACCAGCCTAAAAAAAAAATATAGAAGGTTTCCAAAGACCATCTCAGCCCTTTAGAAGCACTATATATAGGCTTAGCCATCTTCACCAATAGCTTAAAACTATAAAATAATACAGCACATCTTGCAAAACAACCAATGCAGTTCAAACTGGCATTTACTGTAAAAACCTCCAAGAAATAAACAATGGGTTGCGATTTTTGTGTGTGTTGTGTGAGGGCATGTAGTAGAACAAAAATGACATAATACAACTGTAAGATAAATATGAAAGCCACTTGTGCGAAGGGAAAATGCTGCAAATAAGCATTACAACGGTAACATATTACAGTGAAATCACCTGATTGAAGGTTTCACAAGGCTTACAGTCAACTGCCACATGCATACGTGCCACAAAAAAGTGTTGATGAACAGGTGCGTACAGTCCAGGAGCAATTGTTGTACCATACTTTCGTACTTCCCCAGGTTGCAGTGCTCCTAAGCTAAGAATTCCAGTGAGTTTAACCTCAGCTTCAATTTTCCCATCCTAAAACAAAGAATGGATATCATTAACATATCAGCTAGAAATCTTGCTTGAACGCTAAAGAGGACTGCATAAAATTAGAAGAGGACACTCTCAATGAAAGCCGCAGAACTCATCGATCAACAAAAACCTAAGTAACCATCAAGATGGATGCATATAAGGGAATTAGAATTTAGGAATTATTTTAATTTAAAGCTTAGTTATGAAATTCGTACTTTTATTGTTAATTTTCTAATTAGAAAGACAAGAGTTTAGCATTAATTTAAGAATTTTTATTATGAATATCTATTTACTGTCCTGTTTAGTATTGGTTTAGAATTTTGCTATATAGGATTTCTTGTCTAGTAGGAATAGGATTACTCACGAGTCTATAAATATCTAGGTAAGTAGTTATTTCCGTACGTTATTGATAATGGAATTTTGAGTATTTGACTTGGAAGGCTTGGTGCCTAATTTATGTTCGGTCTTTTGAATTTTTTCTTCCTTGGTGCTACATCAGTTACTGCCGTGCTTAAAAGCATTTGCACCAATTTAATGAAAGATAATAAATTGTCAGAAAAGACAGAGCAGACAAGAATCCAGCTAATTTGCATAAATGAAGAATATAAATTGAGGAATTCAAGTCAGATGACTTGCCTGATAAAAATGCCAGAAAAATCCATATTCATAATTGGCCACAGTATGCAAAAGACACTGATAGCCTTCTGTTCTGCCAATCCTGTTCTCCAATCCTGATGCTTCCACAAGATTCCATGATCCTCTTCATGCAAACAAACACAATTCTCAATTGTTTCAATACCTCCAGAGAAATTTGGAAAGTGTGCATCAAAGTACTTTATGAAGCCCAAACAATCACAATTCTGCAGCATGACAGTTACCAACATCAATATCAATTTTCCCAGGGCAATCAGATAGGAAGATACAAATGTTCTATAAAAAATAAGAATGCAATATAAACACCACTGACCTTCTTAAGTGAATGTGCATTTTTACGCAAGCCATCTTCCCCTGCATCAAATGCATTTTTCATATAACGTAGGTCATTAGGGTCTCCATAAGTAATTCAACAAAACTTAACCTATAGGCCACAGGTCTCCGACCTCGACTCCCATCAACATATGCAACGGAATAGATAACTAAACCTTCCCTGGGTGTGAAACCAATATGAAAATTCCACTGCAAAGCAAAAACGAATCAGTAAGTATGACATGCTGTAAAAAGACACTAGTTAATGATACAATTCCATAAAGAAGCAAGCACCTTCTGCCACTGAACAAAATGTTCATTAACGTGAAAGCTTGGACTCTCAGGCTGAATAATCTGTAGAGGTTTCACATCACTTCTATCGACACCTCCTCGAGATTCACCAGCAGTATAATTTCTTAAGGGATCAGCTGGTGGTAGGGGAACAAGTTTACGGTCATCAAACTCAATCACCACCATATT
>CATIWR010395436.1:0-44513 GCA_949677035.1 Omphalea diandra
TATTTCTATTGGTTGGAAGTTCACTTTTCCTCTTTTAGTCCCTCTTCTTCACTCCTTAAGCTCCTTTATCCATCTCTCCATCCTTAAATACTCCTTATACTCTTAAATAAGCTCTATAACACCATTATTTATGATGCTATAACATGCACATAACATAAGACAATTTTCCATGCAGCTATACAAACACTACATATATGTTCAAGTGTCCTAAATATAACGGTGCAAATGTCATTGTCATGCTTCTACAAATCGCATGACTAAATGATCATTTATCCAATGCATATGTTCATGTGATAATACCAATGAATATGGATAGAGATGTTACATTCCCCTTTTTGGAAAAATTTTGTTTCATAACAGAGTTAGAAACATTATTCTTTTTTGCCTTAACAAAGAGAGTTTGAGAAGTGAAGGGAGCCATTGAAGTAGTGACATTGTAACCTAATCCATATTTGATGGATGGACTCCTTTAAGCCTCAAGGTTGAAGTCTAACTTCTCCTTTCCTTTAATGAACTTGCTGAGATTTTTCTTTAGTTTAAGGTTCTTAGTTGTGAGAGACTTTACCTCCTTAGTTAGAATTTCTTAACTCTTAGAACATTTTTTTAAAGATTTGTTCTCTTTTTGAAAATAAAAGATATTGGACTTGAAAGTCTCAATACTCATAATGAGTTTGGTAATTATAGAGTATAACTTATCTTTAGAGTAGAAGTCAAAAGAATTTACCTTTTTATCATCATCACTATCGCTATCACTGTTGGATGTGTATTCACTTAAGGATTCATTTGATTGCTCTTCAATTACCATGAGACAGAGGTTAGCAAGTTCTTTTCTTGTTTCATCTTCATCAGGTTTGAAATCACTAGTTTCATCCCAAGTGGCTTTGTACATTTTCTTTCCTTTCTTAAAGGTGTACTTTTTAGAAAGAGGCTTGCTTTTCTTGATCTTAAGACAATATATTTTTTATATGTCCTTTTTCATTACATCCATAGCAGGTGAGTTGACTGTTGGTGCCTCTCTTTTTGTACCTCCTTACCTTTTTACCCTTTTTGTTTAAAAGGAATTTCTTTACTTGATTGGTGATAAAGGCAATAGGTTCATCGTCATTACTATCTTCATCATCACTATAAGAGGAAAATGTTAGTAAATAAGAAGTAGAAGAAGTTTCAGAACATACCTCTTTGGCTTTCAATTCCAATTCTTTCTTTCTTATCCCTTTGTCTTCAACAGGCTTTTTAAAAATGATCTCATGAGCCAATAACTTTCCCATAAGCTCATTAAGTGATACAACTTCTAGTTTGTTGGCTTCCTTTATAACTATCTTCTTAGCTTCCCATTTATCTTTCGAAAATGTTCTAAGAATTTTTGCTACCATATCCTCATTTGTATATGACTTCCCCAAGGTCTTGAAAGTGTCCATAATGTCTATAAATCTTTTGTACACCTTAGTAATAGTCTCACTAGGTTGGTACATAAATGTTTGATACATGTATGTGTGTGTTTATATCTTTTTCTTTTTCACTTCACTAGTTCCTTCATGCTGACTCTACAAAGTGTCCTATATTTTTTAGGCTAATGTACATATTTGTAGCTTAGCATACTGAAACTTATGGATTTCACACCAAAGAACATGCATTGCCCTTTTGTTCTTTAGGTTTGCATTTTTCTCTTCAGCAACCTGCTCATTTTTTGGCTTTGGTACAAGAACATGTCCAAGTAGCTTTATTAGAACTTCTCGTCATTCCTCAACAATGTCCTATAGGTCAATGGTTTTACTATCAAGAAAGATCTTCATATGATTCCTCTAGCATCCATAGTCATCTTCTTTGAAGAATAGAGACTTGTGGATGTATTGTGATTCTTCATGACTGACATAATCTTTGCTCTGAGCATTTAAGCTTTGATCAAGCGACATGCTCTGATACTAATTATTGTCCTTTTGTGCCCTAAAAGGGAGAGTTGAATAAGGCAATTGCAAATTTACTAAATCAAACTAAATGCGAAAAATAGATGAACAATCAACACATAAGATTTATAGAGGTTTGACACAACTTGCCTACACCTCCTCTAGTATTTCCTCTAAAGCCTTCATTATTTTGATAGATGGAGGTGCTATCTATAACCTTTACACAAGTAAGTTTCAAGGCACTTACTAAGTCTTTACAAGTGATAGATTCTTAGGCATTATCAACCTCTTTCATGTAGTTCACAAAACCATAACCTAAAGTAGTTTTAAGGTACTACTTTAAAACTTTCATGAAATGCTTTCAAAACATTTCTTAATACTAAGTTGCATAACAAGAGATTATAATACTTCTAGGAGAAGAAAAACTCTCACATGAGCAAGGATCGATGCTTAAAGTTCATTCACAAGGTATGCTTAATGTGAGTGATCAAGTAACAAAGGTTCTTAAGAGGTTTGTCCTTCAAATTATGTTTTGTAGATAACTCTTTTAGTTTACTTTAAAGTTTGATTAATGAACGTCTTTTTAGATGCTAAATCACTCTTTGTTCATAATATAATGACCTTTTTGATTGAGAATAGCCTTCAAAATGGATTACTCATTTAATAGAACAGTTCTTTATATGTTTATGTTCAAAGTGATTCCTTTTTATAGGCTAAACAAAGAACTAGTCATTAGAGAAGAGTTGTCACTTCACATTACAGCTATAAGCAATTAACACCTATTGAAGAAGCTCCATGCTTATTGCTAAGGTAACAAACACTGATGATTTTAAGCAAATGGATGGTTGAGAATCAATTTTTAACTTCAATGATCCTATCAAACTGCTTGTTGGAAGTAACTATTGAGAAATTGTGCAATAAGGCTTTTCTTTTCCTATTTTTTAATTGTTAAAAACATTTATTCTTTAATGGTAGTTGGACATGAGCAATGGTCATTGATTCTAACTTCAATGCCCATTAGAGTATGATCAATGTTTTCCAAAAAATGAGGTCTTTATGCTTTATTTTTCAAAAACTACAAAAGTGATTCAACACTTGTTAGAAACATCTCAACACCTGTTAAGTATTTAAGTGTACCCCATTGGGAGGTCCAAAAGATGTAGCTCAACCTAGAGCACTTTTCCAATGCCTATTGTAAAAGGACAATGCTCATTGTGAGGTCTAGAGAGCATTGTTCAAGCTAGAGCACTTTTCCAATGCCTATTACGAAAGTGCAATGCCATTTTTGAGGTACAATTCAACATCTGTTTTGAAAATTAGAAAGACCTGAGCACTTGTCCAATGCCTATTAACAAATAAGTAATGCCTATTATGAGATCCACAATGCTTGTTGCAAATGGGTAACGCCTATTGGTATGCTTAGCTGAGTTTGCTCTGACTTTCATTCTTCAATACTCAGAGAGTTAACCTTTAACTCAAATGTGCAAAAGGCAAATTCTTCTCCACTCATTGCAATTTTAGGAATTAATGTACCTATAAGTTTTAACATAAATAAACTTGGTAGTCTTAAGTCTTGTTTATAATCATCAAAATAAATACTTGGAACCTAGAAGGTTCAATAAATACTTTTACACATGTTAGAACTTGTTAAACCATCTTTTGAGGCAAAATCCTAGGTTTATCAACTTTAAGGAAATGATTAGACATTTTTTGATTACCCTATTAATCCTTATCCATACCTTACTGTCACCCATTTCGAGCCTTATAAAAGTACTCCTTTGAGAGTATTGATAGCCTTTCTTTATTTAATCCATAACCCACTTTATAACCATATAGCCCAAATATTCTTTTACCTCCCTATCAAGAGAATACAACTTGGATATGGTTGTATAATGATGTCTCATGTGTTATGTCATTTATGTGCATATTTGAAGAATTTATAAAATGGCTCATTTATTGTTATATTTTTCACCATAATGATCAATTCATGTTTGGGGTGGCAAATTGATATTTTGATATTTTGCTTAGATGTATATCATTCATTATTGTCATTAAAAAAAGAAAGATAAAAAAAGAAGTGAAAAAAAGAAAAAAATGATGATGAATAAAAAGGAAAATGATGAGAAGAGAAGAAAAAGAAAGAGAAAAATAAAAGAAAGAGAAAGAAAGGAAAGATTAAGCCACCATGAGGAAACAAAAAGGGTAGCATGGATGTTTTGCAAAGGATGATTATGTGCAATGCATATAAAATGTTCCATCATACCTCACATCATTAGTATAGCTATTATCTTAGCAAATATTCTATTGTTTTTAGACTTGACCACTTTTTGATAGCCTTACCCCTAACCTCTCATTACAAGCTTTAAAGACCTTATGATCCTTATGTTAATAAGATCTACATTAATGGAGAAATATGGGTTAGTCTTGCCTATGGTCATGTATGACTTCTAAGAAGTTAAAGTTGAATCTTGTTTAAGTTATGTGTGATTAGAATTTGAAATTTTGAGTAAAATTTGTTGCCAAGACACA
Source organism: Omphalea diandra (assembly GCA_949677035.1). Lineage (NCBI taxonomy): Eukaryota > Viridiplantae > Streptophyta > Magnoliopsida > Malpighiales > Euphorbiaceae > Omphalea > Omphalea diandra. Next base: position 4,434 of record CATIWR010395436.1, read on the forward strand.
TGTACACACTTTATTATGTTAATTAATTATAAATAAAGCATGTTAGTTACAAACTTGTTGTTGTAAGTCTATTTGCTTAATTGATGAAAATTTTGGTTACTGTTGAGATGCAATTTTCCTTAAGACCTTAGAACTTGATCTTGATCATTTGAATTATAGGATTTAACTTAGGAATAGTTCTTGCTTGAGGTTAAGTTTATAGGAATTTATTTTGTGCATAATTTCATATATTTTGTAGTTTAATTCTCTTAAATAATTGGAGTTCATGATTTTATTTAACCTATAAAAGACCTTAAGGAAGCAAATTTGTGTTTTGTAAGGTTAAAAAGGAGAAAAGTGACCTAAGAGCAAGAAAAGGCAACCTAAGTTTTAGTTTTAAGGAATACTTGGTATTTTGCGCATTTAGCTCTCTAAGGAAATCCAAATGAGGTGATTCAAAAGGAATTAGAAATATAACACATAGGGATACAACTTTTATGTTTTATACTTGAGCTAATTTAGACATCTTCAAGATAAAAAAAAAAAAATGGGTTGCAACTAAGCATAGCTATGCTACCTCCAGACATGGCCATGCTCCTTCCAAACATGACCATTCTCCTATAAGTAAAAAATTTGAGGCCATAACATGGCTAGATGACATGACCATGCTTGAGAAATCTTAAAAAGGTACGAGCATAAGCATGTTGTGTGCCTGATAAAGTCAAAAACAAGATCTTCAAATTCTCTAATCTCTTCCTTTTATTCCCCAAGCTTGATACTTATTTTTTTGCTCTTCTTTAAGTATTATTGATTATTTGGTATGAGCAATAAACACCATTGTAAGTAGTTGAGAGTTAGCCTAGACTCTAAAACTCTTGTAAGAGGTTGAAGTGTGAGCTATACAAAATACTTGTGAGAGGTTTTTGTGTGAGCCTAGAAAACACAAGTTGTAAAGTGTGAGCCATAAAACACAAGTTGTATAAGTTTGGTGTAAGCTTAGAAACACTAGTCTAGTTGAATGAAATACCTAATTATGTATAATTGGGGAATGGATTAGGGTTTGTTAACACTTGAACCATTATAAACCTTTGTGTTGATTCTTTTCATCTCCTTCTTCACTTCTTAAACACATAAACCTTATTTCTAATATTAAAACAAGCCACCAATTCAACCCCCTTTCTTAGTGCCCTAGGCTAACACATAGTTATAATTATAGTTTAAACCTTCTTTTGATTAAGATTTCTTAATAATAAAAAGAACAAAACACTTAGTAATTATTATGTGATCCTCATCAGAACAACATCCCTACTCTTATACACTTTATTACTTGATGACTTGTGCACTTGCAGCTTAAGGGGTTAATTATATATCACTAGCCAATCATCATGGGAGAATATGGATCATAGCTATAAAAACTTACCCATATTATGTTGTTGAAGCTTATAAAAATCTCTTAGAAGCCCTAAAACAAAGAAGAAATTTGATGAAAGAAAGATTGAGAAAAGTTGTTAGTTATAGTCAAAGTTAGTTGTAAAAACCAACTGGTGGCCTATACAACCTACTCAATAGTATATATAGATTACAATGAAGAATGTACAAACTACTAGGACTGAGATTTTTGTAAAATGAAAAGAAAAAGAAAAAAAGAATACAGGGGAATGGGGTATTTTAGGTATGGATGTTTTTCTTGATGTGTCTTGCCCTCAAAGGCACTTGAGATGATGAACTATCCTCCAAATGCAAGGGAAAATGCAACAGTCAAGCATAGATTCTTAGTTTTTACCTTGAATCCTTAAGAGTTTGTATTTAGGGTTTATAAGTGCTATATTTGGTTAAGTTTTTTTTTATGGTTGAGAAATGATTTTGGCAGAGTTTTTTTAGGGAAAATTTAGCCTCCTTTCTCCTCTATCAATGTGAGCTATTTATGAAGGTGAAGAGGTTGCACCTAAGCCAAATGGCTCAGGCTATACTTGATCCTCATCCTCTAGTATATATTAGGATTTTTAAGTTGTCTATACAGAAAAAAGTTGGTTGTACAAACTAGTGGTTAAAAATACAACCGTTTAGGAGTCAAAGGCCAATTATTCCAAAAGCTTCCTTTTGTTAGTGTTAGGGACTTAGATGTTGATGCATTCAGCTAAGGCAAGTCTAATAAGGATCTATTACAACTTTAAGGCTCAATCATAAGAGGAAGGTTAAAGAAGTTTAAAATACACTTGGAGCTTTTTATACAAGGAAAGATACAGAAAGAATTGACCCAAATAAACCAAGAATTGCATAAAGCCCAAATGCATGAAGATAGGAGCTTGGACTCTTCAAATAAAGTGCTTAATTTTATCTAATGGAGTCTAATTGATGTAGAGGACCAAAACCCAACGCCATTTGGTTATAGCATGGAAACCAAGCCAAAAATGTGAAGATAAGCCCTAATGTGGAAGATCCATGCCAGATTTGCTTAGTTAGCGTTAGTTGGCTGAATCTCATATTGCTTTTAGTTAGTTATTTACTTGTGTAAGGACCTTGAAATAAGGTGTTTTAATGCTAGAAATTAGTTAGGTCAGACCATGGCACCAATGGAATTATTTGCTTTTAGTTTTTATGTGTGAGTGAGATTAGTTTATCTTAATAGGTTTAAGGATATAAATTTGGCTAAAACTTGTAAGGCTAAATTAGAGAAGATTTTTAGGGTTTTCTTAACATTTTTAAAGGGTATTTAAGCCCCTATTTAGTTATTAATAAGAGATCAGATGATTTTTACTTAAACTTTGTGAGATTGATTCTCTTTTTGAATTTTTAAGTGGACTTGGTGAGATTGTTGAGTGAGCTTGATAAGTTTACATAACTAGTTTAATCTAGGTCTTGAATTACTTGGTTAATTTAGGATTGAGATTAATACAACTTAAATTATATATTGCAAGTTGCTAGAAACAAGTTTTCTAGAGATCTAATTTAGATTTAAGGATTTATCATCTTTTTTATCTTTGAATTGTACTTGGGACTTGTGTTCATCAAACAGGTGAGATGCTACCTCATTTGTATCATATTAGTATCATATCCATGGTTATTAAAGATTAAAAAAAAAAATACTATTCATGTATTGTTATTCATTATTTGCTTGTGTTTTTACGATTAGAACATTCAAATCGCATTTTGTCTATTTTTCTTCTTATTTCGGTTCCATTAAGTTTTTTGTGTTCCATTCTATTCTCATTGTTTTTTTCCATCAAATTCATTTGTCTTATCTTATTTAATCATTCTTTTGTGTTAGAATTTCATTCTGGTTAGTCTGCATCAAGAAAATCACAAAAAAATCTTCTAAATTGCAAATTAACGCTATCATTGTCAATTCAATTTCATCTTGTTCCATTGTGTTACATTCTACTTTCATTAATTTCCATCATTGAATTAGTGTGATTTACCATCTAAAAACATTCTCGAATAATTAGAATCTAATTGAAGAGATTCCTTTTCAAATTTGCCTTAAAACAAGGAAATTGCAATTTAAGCCATTCTAGCACCAATTTGGTTCTACTTGTTCAATTGAGTTCCAATCTATTTGTGTTTACTTTCAATCATTATATTAGCTTGATTTATCATCCCATATCAAATTTCATCAAAAAATTCAAAAATATTCACATACTTTTGCAAAATTTCCTTAAATTAAGGAACTTTGCAAAATAAGTTTGTTTCCTTATTATAGCTAGATTTCTTTGTTTCTTTCAATTAAAATTTATTTTTATTTATGGATTAACCTTTCTTGTGTCTCTAATTGCATATTTGTAGTGTTTGATTCAAGAAATTTCTTGAAATTTGGAAGTTTGTCAAAATTTCCTTAAATTGAAGAAACTTGAATTTTGCTTGTTTCTTACAATTCCTTCATCCAATTTGTTTTTATTTTGTTGCTAATCACTTGTTTGGCATTTCCTGGTGTCTATGACTGAACTTGTCTAGAATTCAAGCAAGGGAAAATTTACCAAAATACTCCTCAAATTCCCCAATTCGTCTCTTTTGTGTTTCTTGTATTTTAAGAGTTATTCTTTGTAATTTGTGCAATTTCAATTTTGTTTTAGCTTTTAAAGTTTTTTTTTAAAAAAAAAAGAGGAAAGAAAAGTTTAAAAAAAAGAGAAAATGTAAAAAGAAAAGGAAAAGAAAGAAAAGAAGCTAAAGATTGCACACTTGTTATTTTGAAGCCGAAAACTAAAATTCCCTTTGAGTTATTCGACCTAAGGAAAGTTCACCATATTTGCCATTCAAAACACCACTTTGCAACTTTACCTACCTTTAAATTCTTAAATTTTGATTAGATCTTTAGTTTTTTGTTTGCTTGCAACTAGATTGTGTTACTTTCAATTCTTTGCTATTTAAGTGTTTAAGACTGGTTTATGCTTGTTTATGTTTAGCTTGAGATTGCCTTGACATAAAGTAATTTAGTCTTTAAATAACTTAAAGAAAAGAATATTAAGTGGTAAAAGGTAAGAATGTGTAAACTCATAAGAGGTAAATGCCAATTTTGAGTTGAACATGAGTGTGAGTGTCATCAATTGAGTGTAAATATGTAAGAGAGTGTTTATAAGGATTTTCTTGTGTTATTTTACTAATCATGGCAGAACCTAAAAATGATCCAGAATGGAAGAGGTTTGTGAAAGTTTTGTCAGATAGTATGGCTCTTATACAACAAGAGTTTAAAGAAGAAAAAGAACAGATTGGGAGTATTCAAAACACCTCCAATTCTAATAGTTCACGCACCCATTCAAGATAACCATGGCATGGCATATTCATCAATGATGAGGAGGAAGGCGATTCACATAAGGAAAGTTCCAAAAGATCAAGCAAGCAAGATGGCAATCTAAGTGGCATTAAGCTAAAAATTCCTACTTTTGATGGCAAGGGTGATCCTGAGTCTTATTTATTATCAGTAGAATTTGTATTTGATTATCATAATTATAGTGAGGAAAAGAAAGTTAAGCTTGCAGCTATAGAATTTGTAGAATATGCTTTTTTATGGTGGGATCAAATAATGTACACTAGTAAAAGAAGTGGGGATAGTCTAATTAGTACTTAGGAAGAGATGAAAAGAGTCATGAGAAAATGTTTTCTACTTAGTCATTATTATAGGGATTTCTACAACAGATTGCAAATACTAGTGCAAGGGGAAAAAGTGTGAAAGAATATTACCAAAAGCTAAAGGTAACTTTGATTAAAGCTGGAATTTAAGAGACCATAGAGAAATCTACGGCTAGATTTCTTACTAGACTCAATAAAGAAATTGTTAATCAAGTGGAGATGTACCCTTATAATCATTTGGAGGATTTGTACCATAAATGCTATCAAGGTGGAAAATAACTAAAAGATAAGCCATCTAGGCCCAATTTCAATTCAGTTTCTTAGACTAACGAGTTTAAAAGTGGTGATAAGCCTAATATAAGGTCCAAGGGTAAACCACCTAAGAAGGAAGGAGGGATGCCCAATTTTCCTCCTAGGGCCAAACCTAATAAGCCCAATAAGAGTAGCACAATTGTTTGTTTTAAATGCCAAGAAAGAGGAAATGTTACACATGATTGCCCCAATAAAAAAATAATGATTTTGAGAGATTGTGAGATTACTAATAAAGATAAAGATGGAGAAGAAATAGATCCTGAAATGTCTCTATTGGAATATGCTAGTGATGTTATACAGAAGGTCTCAATAAGGTAACAAGCAAAGATATTTTTGTGACTAGACGTACTTCAAATGCCCAAATAATGGATGAGCATGTGCAAAGGGAAAATATATTTCATGCAAGATGTAGAATAAATGGCAAATTAAGTGGAATAAATGGCAAATTAAGTGGAATAAATGGCAAAGGGAAAATATATTTCATGGTTATAATTGATGGTGGTAGTTGCACTAATGCAATTAATATGTATCTAGTTGAAAAGATGAAATTACCAATTTCAAAGCATCTTAAACCATATCATTTGCAATGGCTAAATGAATGTGGCAAAATTAAAGTTACAAAGCAAGTTAGAATAACATTTTCAATGGGAAAGTACAAGGATAAGGTGTTATGTGATGTTATTCTTATACAAGCTAGTCACATGCTTTTGGGTCACCCTTGGAAATATGATAAGAAGGGAAAACATGATGGGTTTTCTAATGTATATGAGTTTGATTTTGGGGGTAGACACATTGTATTTTCTTCTTTATCCCCTTCTCAAATTTATGAATATCAATAAATTTTGAAAGAGAGAACGCATGCATAAACAAGAAAAAGAATCAGCACGACAAAAGGAGAGCTATGAGAAAACCCATGAGAGTTGCAAGCAAAGAATGGTAAAAAGAGAGGAAAGAGTATATGCATATAAAAAAAGAGCGGTGCATGCAAAAGGAGAGGGTGTGTAAAAGAAAGCCATTATATTATAAAAGAGTTGTGAGACTGAAACTGATTCTTCTAAAGCTACAACCATGTTTTTTTTAAAGGGATATATTACACTACTAATAAAATTTATAATCCTTCTTTGTATAGTGCTTTTATGTCTCTTTTGCAAGGTTATGAAGAATGGTTTTTCGTGGAGGAGCCTAGCAAGCAAGACAACCTAATAATTCATGTGATAATGGTGTTGTAATGAAGAGTGAGGTTGCAAACTTGTGTAAAAGGGAGTTTTCTAGTTTTTGTTTGGATAATTATACATGTGTTGGCCTAGAGCACTAAGAAGGGAGGTTGAATTGGTGTTAAAAAAAATTGAAATAAGGGATAAGGTGTTTAAGAAGTTGAGTAAAAGAAGAGAATAATACACACAAAGAGTTTATAATTATTCGGGTGTTAACCAACCCTATGTCCACTCCTCAATTCTCTACAATTAGGTGTTTCACTCAACTCAATAGGTGTTTTCAAGCTCATACCAAACTTTTACAACTTGTGTTTTCTAAGCTCACACAAAAACCTCTGACAAGTGTTTTCAAGGCTCACACTAAAACCTTTTACAATGGTGTTTATTATTCACAACAAACATTCACTTAAGCATAAATAAGAATTCAAAGAACGAGTAGCAAATTTGTAAGAGTTTGGTCACAAATTAATGAATTCTCTTGCATTTACATTTGTTTGGTGGAGTATTTATAGCTCATATCCACCAAAAAAACGTTAGACTAAAACTATCAACAATTCTCTATGATGTGCTAAGTAAATTTAACATTAAATGCTTGTTAGGCTGAAGTCGTAGTCTTTACTACCTTTTCGCGGTCGTGAATTTCTAATTGTAGCTGAAAACACCGTTTGTGTCTAACGACTAGTCCACATGTCAGCTTTTCATTGGTCATCCGGGAAAATATAGTTGTTGTATTCTAACCACTCTCAAAAGTCGCGATTACTAGATATCAATGCCTTGGGCTCGACTGAGGTCGCAAATTCCTCTGTTTGAAGAGAAAATTTCAACTGCTTGAGTTACGATCATGAACAAACTTTTGCCCTCGTGATTTTTGATCTTCAACAGACACATGAGACACTTGGCAAGTTATGGTTGTGGCTTTGGTTCCTTCCTTTATCACTATGAAATTTGCGATCGCGACTCAAGCGTGACAAACACTACGAATTCTTCTATGACTAAAGTTTTGCCAACTTTAGGTGTGTCGTGGCAATGAAGTTGTCCATGAATTCGTCTGGCCCAACTCCATTCTTCCTTATGATTGATTCGCGGTAGCAATTTACAATACACTCACCGCGAATTCGAGTGAACTTTACAAGGTTGGAGATTTGAACTCCATCCAACTTTCAACGACAAAGCTAACTTATAATTTGCAAAACATCACTTATGAAAGCATTAGAATTGATCAATCTTTATTGTCAAGATCAAAAGAGGTTCATGACTTAGGTTAAATCAACCTAGTCCAACAACATGTTTTATTTGTTTTAAGCATAATTATTCTTCTTTTAATCATTATTTTTATGTTACTAGCTTTTTTTTTTTTAGTAATGAATGTTTTTTTTCTTCTTTAAACTATTGTTTTTATGTTTCTTCTTTAAAATGTTTAACTTCTAATATTTGGTTTCCTTTTTGTCTTAAATGTGATTTTAGTAAGGGTAGTTCTTTTATTTTTTTCAAAGCATTTTTTTTCTTCTTTCAGTGAAAAACGTTTCCTTTCTTCTTCTTCATATTTTAATGTTTCTAAATCAATGATTTATGACTCTTCTTACTTTATGTGCTGGTTAGTAAGAAAGTTTTCTTTTGATTTCGACGGTTCTATTGTTTCTAATTGCTTTTTGAATTTTAATTCATGTTCTTTGAGTTCTAGTTCTATTTTAAAACTTAGATTTTCTCTATCTACTATTTTTGTTAAAAAGAAATTTGATAACTTAGTGTTTCTTCATACTAGATGACGAATGTCTTTAGGCACTTCTTTTTGCCTTTTTCATAATGTTTTGCATTCTTTTACTCTTTCTTTAGTGTGTTCTAATCTTGTTTTATGTTTCATGAGATTAGTTTTTGATTTGGGTGGAAAGACTTACTTTTTGCAAGGTAAGATTCGCATAGGATTCTTTGTTAGACTTATATGGGCTTTTTCTTTTTTTGTGCTTTCTTGTAGTTTTAGATTTGAGGATGAATCCTCTTGAGGAATAAGGGAATGATGCATTTGGCCGAGGCAAGTCTAATAAGGATCTATTACAACTTCAAGGTGCAATCACAAGAGGAAGACTAAAGAAGTTTAAAGATGCATTTAGAGCTTTTATAAAAAGAAAGAATTGGCCCAAATAGACCAAAAATTGCATGAAGCCTAAATGCAAGAAGATGACAGCTTGGACTCTTCAAATGGAGTACTTAATTTAATCTAGTGGAGCCCAACTGATGGAGAGGACCAAATCCTAACACCATTCGGCCATAGGATGGAAATTAAGCCCATAACATGAAGATAGGCCTAAATGTTGAAGATCTATGCCAGATTTTCTTAGTTGGCATTAGTTGGCCAAATCTCATGTTGCTTTTAGTTAGGATTCTTTAGTTAGTTATTTACTTGTGTAAGGACCTTGAAACAAGGTGTTTCAATGCTAGAAATTAGTTAAGCCAAATCATGGCAACCAATAGGATTACTCAGGCTAGATCATGGCAACCCATATGATTATTTTCTTTTAGCCTTTATGTGTGAGTGAGATTAGTTTACCCTAATAAGTTTAGGAGTTGTAAATTTAGCCAAAACTTGTAAAGCTGAATTAGAGAGGGTTTTTTATTAACCACAAAACCATCAATATGCCTTCTCACATAAGTTTCCAATCCATCCTTGATGTGATCAAGCTTGGCATTCATCATGATTATCTATTCAAATTCAAGTCTTGGCTTGAAGGAGATAATGGATCAATTAGTGGATCTTCTCAATTCAGGGCATGGAAGCCCAATTTGGAGTTTATAAGATGAGCCCAACAATTAGTGAGAAGATTATAAAAGATTCAAGCATAAAAATTGTTAGGATAAGACATGTGTGAACAAGACATAGTGTATAAGGTTTTCCTAAATCAAGACATAATGGATAAGGTTGTCTTAAAGACAAGACAAACATCATATCCTAAGCTAAGACACAAATGGAAACCAACATGTTTGGATAGGATTAAGACAAGACAAGATAAGAAGATAAGGTTAACAAAGTTAAAGTCCAAATCAAAGTCAAAGATACACCAACATTTGCTTCGTTGGCATTATCTTCCTACTCTCAACATGATTCTTCTTCATTGGGCCAAATTTATCAATAACTTTTCTTAATAGGATTTCTTCTCTAGAATTTAATTCTCATATGCAACTTTTGAAGCTATTTTGTAGGCTAAAAAAACCTACATGGGAAAATATACATCTAGATTTTTTCCTAACATTATTCTAATAGGATTAGAAAATTTAGATGTTCTTCTTATGGCCAAATACCACCATAGCCGAATTCTTCATCTATGTTCATTAAAGAAATTTCTTTTGCTTCAATTAGGGATCCATTATTTAGAATTAGGAAATCTTGCATTGTGTTATTTATAGCCCCCATTTGGTCACCATTGAATTAATTGAATAATATTGATTTTTGGCTTAATTGCATTGTGAGATTTATTCTTATCTTGAGTTCCTAAAAAGATTTGATGAAATTGTTGAGTGAAGATTTAATAACTTTGCAAACTAGATGAGGTTGAATTTAATTTAGGCTTAAATTTAGGTTCTTGAATTTAATACCCTTTAAATTTGTATAACTTAAGTTGTTAAAAACAAGTTTTTTAGCGGTTCAGTTAAGATTTAAAGTTTATTTGCTTGATTTTTGATATACCCTAGGGCAAAAGGATTAACATTGTATACGAGCTAGGAACAAGTTACCCTCACAGGTGTCATTCTTCACAATTCAAGCACATTCCTTAAGGAATGACACAATTAATATTCGAATGACTTTTGTATTACATCTTACCATCAATAGGAAGCTACAATAGAATTACAAGTCATAGGGTTACAACCCAAATTTAATTTGATGACTATCCATAAATAATTCTAATTTAATACAACAGCTCTATTCTTATCATGTAAGTTGTTCAATGTACAAGTGTCTAAATATAGAAAATTTTCTTTTATAATCCTTTGGAGCTTGTCATCACCTCCACTTTAAAATTTTAAAGTTTAAGGTGGGTCTTTTATAGTAAATAGTACTTTCATAATTCTAAGGAAAGAACTAAGTTTTTAAAATACTTTCATATTTCTAACGATTATGAAAAATGGCCTTTCACACATCCATTATCACATTTCACGAACAATTCCCAAACAAGTTAATTTAAGTCCATAAATAGTCCTACTCGTAAGAAAGGGTTAAGAGTAAGCACCAAGATGGTGGCAACGCTACAGCGACAGCAAGTCACAGAGGAAGCCAATAGATGTTCGCAGTGTGAAAATGAAGACAAGGTTGAGAAGAGAGAGCTGAGGACAACAAGACTGGATAGAAAATGATGAAGTGTTCACTATTTGTTTGAAGTTAAAAATGAAAGTAGAAAGCTTCCACCATATTGGCTTTCCTATCTACAATATTGTCACACAAAAGCATGTTTGGAATTTTTTTTTTTTTTTTATTTACAAATTCAATATAGAACATTTATCCTTCAGTAAAAACTTATTGACTAAACAATACTTTGTGCGATTATTTCTCTACATCCGTGTACATGACAATGAACAGAGTCTACATTCTCAATAAATAAACTTCCTGCACAGTACTAATTAAGTAATTCAACTTATGAATTCAGATAAAATTTGTGAACTTCAACACAAGTTGCAAATTTATGGAAAATGACATTTCCCTTGACAACTGGTGATTAAGTACAAATACAAAATAGGCATTTAAGTTAAGAACACATTTTTTCACTGTTCCATATAGTTATTCTAAAAACAATATAACTTGTGAACTTCAACACAAGTTGCAAATTTATGTAAAATGACATTTCCCCTGACAAATGGTGATTTAGTACAAATACACAATAGGCATTTAAGTTAAGAACACATTTTTTCACTGTTCCATATAGTTATTCTAAAAACAATATCTGAATTTAGGTCCACTTCTACAAGGCTCCTATGAACGAATTACTAATTATTCTCCCAGATGCACAATGCATATGCCAGTATCCCATATATTTCAGTAATAAAAAAAGTACCAGATGGAAAAAAAAAAAAAAAGTTCACAAATATTCTGACAGATCTTCCTGGTTCTCAAGATCCCAAATGACCACCCTTCCATCCAACCCTGAAAGATAAATCGTGAATAAGCGATGAATGCTCATAATCATGCACGCATCTAATATTTGGGCTATGAATTAACATATATACATATATTTCTTTCACAGACCTGAAGTGCTGAAGCGCAGTGTTCTAGAATCCTCCTTGTTCCCAAGTGGCACAATACAACTACCATTCCAAGAAAAAAATAAACAGTATTACAAAATAATATCCATCAACTATAGATATGGTTAAAGACAACCAAATCACACTCCACTTCATATAGCATACGGAGACAGTAGAAAAGCAATTAATCAGTGAAATGGGTTTTAGCTATCATCGGGACAGAAGTTCTGAAGAGAACGACAAATAATACTTTAAATGAGGAAAACAAAAACATCAGTTAATGTCACAAAGTACTTTATGCAGTTCTCGTGAACGCCTCCACGAGATTTTGAAGGATCGACATCATTGCTCCCTCCAATCTTTGGTTGGCTATAAAATTTTCCAAATGCCTCAGAAAACTGGTAGAGGAAGAACAAATATAATATTAGAACCATTAGCCCTGTAAAAGCCTTTAAAAAAAAAAAAGGGCAAACCAAATAGATTGGTGATAGCATCAAAATGGCAACTGCTTCTTGCAAACTCATAACAAGTGCTAACTACCCACTTAATTTCTGTGATAATCAAAACTTTAGCGAACAAAGATATTATAAAAATATAATGGCATCGAAAGTGCAAGGAATTTTAGCAAGCAAGTGCATTAATGAACTAATCAAGTGCATTAGGCTATTTACTCGCACCAAAATGTTGGCAAGGACATTCCCTTAGATTAATGGTGAGTTCTAACAAAATAACGCTAGTTGGATGAGGATGGAGACTCATATCTATTAGAACTAAATTTATTTTATTGCTGGGCATTGGAATGATTTGTTTTCTGGCACACTTACGTTTATATATCTTTTCACGTAAAAGGAAAAAAAAAAAAAAAAAGTGCTCATAGCTCAATATAGGGTGTCTGGCGCCCATGTCAACATACTAGTAAAGGTAAATGGCAAACTGCCCATTTTTAAGGTTGAAGTCGCGCAAAATTTCATGCAAACAATTAGGGATGGCAATATGTAACCTATCAAGTACCCATCTGAACCTTATCCGGTCAAACCAAAAATATTCAGGTTGACGAAGCAATAGATAAGGGTTTCATGTCCAAAATGATAGATTAGATTAGGGTAAAATATGGATAGTGTAGCATCCTACCCACACTCTACCTGAACTATCAAAAATTACTCATACGTCATATATATACATATACACACACATACCTTTAGTCAATATAAATAATATCAACTATTTTCAACATTTCCCTTTAAGTTAAATGTACATATTAGAGATTATGTAATTGACTATATTCACAAACTTTCATGGATCATCTCACTAGTTCGAAGTGCAAAATGTCATACCCATATGCAAGTAACCTCGCCAAACATGAGCGGGAAGTAAGATCATCCTTAGAATATGAAGACAAAATTTAATAAAGATACAAAAAGTGAATTCTGGAATTCTTAGTCGATATACTAAACAAACATGATGGTAATAATGACTAGCAAGATAAGAAACATATTAGCTAAACTTCAAATTCCAAACCAAGGATTTCTCACCTAACAAAAATGACCACGTTCCAATCAAGGTTCAAGATGATGCAGACAATAAAGAAACTCTAAATGAGAATTAGATTAATGAATTTAGAAGGTTACTGCTCATTAGGCCAGCAAATGAGGTGAATCAACTCTTCATAGACTCAAGCATGGACATATTCACCCCTTGGTATATTTGCATCAAGTTATAGCCCCAACTATGAAGGTGTTCCCAAAAAGGGGACAAAACATGGTTTTAAATAATGGTCATTACATCATGACTGTGAGGTAATGCAAGAAAAGCCTTTCATTATTGTCATGCCTCTTACTTAACATGCCTTTTTTTTTTTTTTTTGAAAAAAAATTTAGATGATATCCATTACGTTCATTACATAATATTATTGAACTGTTATATTTTTAATGCAACTGCCATTATTTTTTAGAGCGGTAGAAGAAGATAGGAGAAAGCAGATTCTTTCTCCTGCCCAGCCAGCATACTTGTCCCCCTTTTTTGCATTATTTCTAGCAATTAAACTAACAGAGATACAGCCAACTATGAGCAACAGCACTAGACTCTTTATCCATGGAGTTACACACAACACTTAGTCTTTCTGGACATATGTTTGTTAGAGTCAAGAATCATTGATCAATAATTAATTGATTTTTATGCGTAGGATCCCCATCGAAGGGGAAATGCAGAGCATACATTCAACTAATACTCTGAGAGACACATAGGAGATATAGAAGGAGAAGATTTAGACAAGAATGAACTTAGAAACTCATTTTTTGTATCCAAAAGGCAGTGTTTGTAAAAGTTGTCTGCTTTGAACTGAATACAAGAGCTTATATAGAGGAACCTAGGAGAACAAGGGCAAAACCACACAAGATAAGGTTACAGCAAAGGACACGTCCGCATAGATAAAGTAAATAGAAAAAGAAAGGCCATAATTGATTCTTTTTATAATGGCCACAGTACAATAACAAACACTTTATAGCACGCATGTGAGGCACATTATTGCTACAGGAGATGCTAGTTGTCTCAACTTATTGATGGGTTCCTAAGATGGAAACAAATTCATGTAGTGGTATGATCACTACAAATGGATGTCTTCTCAGTGTTGTCATATGGGCCTTCGTAATCTGTAAAGTAATCTTTAGTAGTAGGGTTATCATTGGCATGCTTCACTAGGAAAGATTTATACTATGCCAAACAATCTGTTATGAGACCTTTATGATAATCTAAGGGATGTAGTTCAATTCTAAGTTGCCAAAAACCATCTTTGATGTCAAACTTTAAGCACTTGGCACTTGTCAAATGAGTAAACAAATAAGAGAACTTTGGCCGAGGAAACTTATCATCTATAAAAAATGGTTTAAAGGCTAATAATCAATAACTAATCTTTCTTGCCACAAGTTCACTCAGAATATTTGAAAGCTTGACAAAGCCCAATCAGACTTAGCGAGCTTGATGATGTGTTGATAAAAAAGTTGAGAACATTCTCAGATTATTACGTGAATGTTTTCTAGAGTCATTCCAAGATGAGTGGCTTTGACTGAATTTATGTCTTCATTTTGTTTAAGATGAAAAGAAAAATAAATTTTTTTTAAAAAAAAAGCCTCAGTTGGTCGCTTGGTTAGGAAGTCAGTATAGGAATTTACACAACAATGGGCTTGAAATTCAATTTAAAGTTATACAAAAAGAAAAAAAAGGAAAAGGGGTTTGGGATGAAATAGTCTAAGCCATAAATAGAGAGGAGACTATGGTATATCACTAAAGGAGTTCTTTGTCCTGTAGGATTATAGGCATGATCTTGACTTTCTTAAGTTTCCAATAAAGATTAAATCCAATGACATCTTTATCTAGAAAAGGAGACCGGAGGAGTTGGGCCCAAATATCCAAGGAAGAACTGGATTTTGATATGAACATTGGTGATCAAGTTGGTGCATAAGAAATCACCATTTGCTTCTTAGAAGTACTATGGGAGATTCCTAGCAATCTGGAGGAAAAACAACAAGACTAAGAATAGATTTATGAGCATCTGTGCCAATGAAAGCAACTACTTTGATCCACTTTAAATATTTTTCAACAAACAATTGAACATATGCCAATGGAAGAGGATGGGTCTTTTTCATCTTAAGCATGGAGAATAGAGGATTAAACTTCTCTATTTAAAGCTAAGAGATTGACTAGGCAGGATAAGGTTAAGTCTAAAGATTTCAACGAAGCAGAGAATCTGAAGATATTTCATCTTTAATAGAGATGCATTTTTAAGATCAACTATGGTAAGTACAGGATTAAACTTCTCTATTTAAAGCTAAGAGATTGACTAGGCAAGATAAAGTTAAGTCTAAACATTTCAACGAAGTATAGAATCTGGAGATATTTCATCTTTAATCGAGAACAATGATTCAACATCTACATTTTTAAGATCAACTGTGACGGCTTGTTGAATTTGTTGGATCATTATTGAAACTTGATTTGGTTTAGTAGTACAATTTTTTGTAAAATGTCTCTTCCTACAACAAAGATAGCATCTACTAGATTTCTTTTTCCTTTTTTTTTTTTTTTTGAAAAACTTCTAGCATTTGGAGAAATGCTTTCAAGAACAATGTCCCTTAAGCTTGAAGAAGAAATTTTTTTCTTTTTGGATGGACAATACAAATCTTTCAAAGATCTGAATTTGACCAAAAAAACAAAAAATCAAGACGAATATCAAAACATTTTAAGAGTAGGATATTTTTGGTGGCTCATCAAATTATGAATGAACTTCTTGTGATTACACGGACATTCTCAAGCCTGAAGCATCAATTGATAGATCTCACCGAAAGAGAGATCATCCTTCTTCTTTTTTTTCTTTTTGCTAGATGACACTGAATATTGTGGGAGAAAGAGCCTATAAAAGAAAAGTAATGAGGGCCTGTTTGGGATCTAGATTTCCGTGACCTTGAAAGTGATAAAAATTTTTGTAGTTTTATTCAAAATGCAAATCCAAGTCTTTCCTACAAAGAGCAATAAGCATTTGAGAATTCCTTGCAAGTGAGTTTTGTGTCATCTTGAACACCCAAGAATTCATAATGGATATAGCATAGAAAGTCTCCAACTATCATTGTTATTAAAGGCACGCCTTAGGCATGAGATGCACTAGGCCTAGGGGTTTGTACCTCTGAACCTCAAAGGAGGGCGCTATCAGTAAGATGCCCACTTACTGGCTTGGGTATGCATACTGGCCGAGGCACAAGGCATGAAAAAGCGCACTTTCCAAGCGTTCATCTCTAATGATCCTTTTCTTCTGTAAATACTACCATCGCTAGACTCGAAATCTCTCAATCTGTCGAAATCCGACATCATCACGCCAAAAAGCCACTGAAAATTCTCACCTCCATCTTTGAAAAGTCGTCAAAATCTTGCCAGAACACCACCTCCAAGGTCAATGACAGCCAATCTTTCCATTTCTAAGGAGGACGAACCTTAAATCTCTCTAAACTGTCTTATTTGGGTTTCACTGTTTCTCTCCTTTGCTACAGATGTTTGGTCTGCTTCTGATATTACTTTCATGTTTGGTGGCTGATTATTTCTTGCAGTTGCATTTTTTGATGATGCATTGCAATTACAATTACCCTTTCAATTGTACTTTTCATGTCATGGAATATGGTACAAGGTTGTGGTATAGGTATCGCATTTATTTAGTCAATGGCTTTTTTCCATTGTGGTATTGCTTAAAAGTATTTTATAAATTGGCCAATTATCAACTTCATTGAGTTTATTCTTAAACTAGAAATTGATAGTCCAATTGTGCCATGCAATTCAAAAGTAGTTATTGATGCATTTTTCTTTATGCTCTATTTTTTTTAAGTTACCCATTGTTTTTTAAACACTAAAATTATCACAAATCTAACTCTCTCTATTCTCTATTATTAGTAAGTTTCAATTATTTGGGTTAATTTGTCGTATGTTAAATTTTTCTCGATGTTTAATTTGTATTAAAATTGTTAAATTATTTAAATTTGTTTATATAGAAATAATTTCTTTAATTTGTAAATAAAGTTGAGTATTAACTCCTTAAATATGTTATGAAATTAATTAATACTGAAATTCTATAGAAATTTTATTTTTTTGCGTGATGTGCCGCTTGTGTACGCCTTGCGACCTTGCTACCAGGCTCCAGGATTTCTCAGCATCTTAGTGCGCCTTGCCTCTTTAACAATTATGAAAACAATAGCAGATTGAACCAGTTGACACTCATATATTTTGAGAACAAGACACCAATCTGGTTGCTTGCCAGTTACTCCAGACATAAATTCTTCAAAACCATTTTCAATAGTGCATTTAATCGTTTCATTTGACATTTAATCTAGACACAAAATTCTTGAATACGACCTCCATATTGGAGGGATGTCATGTCATCAAAAGTAAACCATAAGAATTGAGGAATGGGACACTAGTGTTTGGGATTTTTTGAGAATCTCAAATATATTTGAACTCGTAGAGAAAATCAATGTTCATCTAAGAGGTTCATTTCAAAGTAGGTAAGGCAATACAAATATAGTAGTAAGAATAGTAGGAGTAACTTGAGAGAATGTTACTCTTGGATTGGAAGGATCCATAAGAGATGTAGTATGTGTGCTGCTTACACCATCTATATCTTGTCATTGATTAACAAAGATATATTCAACTATGACTAGCACCACAACTAGACTCAATGGAGTCATGCAAGGCACCTATCCTTTCCAAATATCTTTGTCAAAGTCAAAGATTATTGTTCAGCAATTAATTTATTTTTGATGCATGAGGTCCCATTAAATGGCAAGTGTAGAGCATACATCAATTAATGTTCTGAGAGACACATAGGAGATATAGGAGAAGCTTTAGGTAAGGATCAACTTAAAAATTACACAAGGGGCAGTTTTAATGAGGGTTTTTTGTCTTGAACCAAATACAATTATAATTATATAGAAAGAGCTAGGAGAATAAAGACAAACCACACATGATAAGGTTACAACTAAGGATATAGCTGTAAAGATAAAGTAACAGAAAAGAGAGGCATTGTTTGATTCTTTTTATAAAGCCCACAGAACACACCAACGACAGACACTTTATAGTACATGTGACACATTATTGCCACCCAATTGCCTTTTGACTTGTTGCTGCATTCATGAGATAGACATATTAGAATAGTACTTTGAGCCATCGATGCAGATGGATGACCTCTCAATCTTGTCATATAGGCCTTAAGGATCTCAAAAGTAATCATTAGTAGGGGTATCACTTGGAATGCTTGGCAAAGAAATCAAGTCACACCAAGCATGAGGATCTACAGCAAAAGATACCATTTTTAACTTTTTCTTTCATCTCTACTTCATTTTACATTCTTCTTTTTTTCTTTTTTTTTTTTTTATTTTCAATTTTCCTCATTCTTCATGTTATGTCTATCTAGAGAATTTTATATTTATTAGTTAATTGTAATTTCTAGTTTAAGAGAATTATGTTAATATTTCTTCATTTGCAATATTATGCAAGTTTTTAGGAAAAAATTTGCATAGCGATAACCTGTCACTATTATGTTACGACTGCAATAGTCTCATTACCATTACACGTGATCATTATTTAAAACTATGGGACAAGAATTTTATAAGCTCCTATGTGCAACTTAATACCCATTGAGACAAGATGACCTTTGACTTGTTCAAACTAATGTTTTTAAAACCAGACCGGTCAATAAACCAGTCAGTTCACTGGTTTTCAATACAGCCGGTTTGATCGCTCTAGCTCAATTAATTCAGTAATAAATAAAATTCAAAAATACTATTAAAATAGTTTTAAAAAAACACAAAAAATATTTAAGATATAAAAATATATTTAGAATAATTAAAAATAAAAAAACAATACTGAAAATCAGTCTGGACTGAACCAAATCAGTCACTGCTCCGATTCTTTATTTTATTGGTTCAACCAGCCAATCCAATCCAATATCCAAACATTAGTTCAAACTTAATTCATTTACAAAATGTACAAAATGGGAAGTAGATTAAAGAATTTGCTAGGTTACTGCTCACTAGTGCTAGAACTAGAAACTTTGTACAATCAACTCTAGATATCTTCTTTTCTACCATGTGCAACTTACTAGCAACTGAAGTGAGCTAACCTTAGGCTAGCTCAAGCTCAATTCATTTACTAAACGAGCCTGAGATTTAGGTTTGACGTTGGTTCATTTATTAAATGAGTTAAGCTAAACACTACCATCTTCATACATGGGACACAAGCCCAATTTGAGCCTAAATTTCTGAACAATGTATAGTTAAAATTTTTCAAGAAGGCACTAAAATATAATATTTAATTTTAAAATTTTAACATACTAAATAATGTTTGTCCTTTAATCATTTATATAATAAAACATATAATTTTAAATAAAACATACTATTTTAAGTATTATTGTTAATAAATATTATAAAAATTGGGAAAAAATTTATTGGAGCTCAGATGAGTAGTCCACAAACCTAAACGGATGAAAAGATCTTTGCTCAAGCCTGGCTCATTTACTAAACAAGCTTCAAAATTACAATTACGAATTTCTCATTTATAAAGCTTGAACGAGAGTCATTATTGAGTTGATTCATTGAGCTGTTTAGGAATGCTTGATTCATTTGAAGCCCTACTACTCAAAGAGCCATATTTTTAAGTATTTTCAGTAATTAGGGTCTTGAAGTTTATTTTTGTTTTCAATTGAAACTAACAGGGTTAATTACTCTAAGCCCTCAGTGTTTTAGAATAATTAACCAAATCATCATATTTGTATATGCAATAATAAAGCATTCCTCTATTTTTGTGCCATTAAACTATGATTTAAACTATGAAATCCTTCCATCCAAACTTAATATAATTTTTTTGTCAATCAATAATAAAAAATGAGTCAAAGAATTATATTAATTTTAAACTTAGTTACCTTTCATATCATCCAAACCTAAATTTCAGACTTATTTTCTCTCACTACCTCCTTTTCCTTCTTTTCTTTTTACTCTTAAATCCCAGCAACAGTTTATCCCTATATCCCTTAAACTTGCCCCAGTTTCCTGCATCTTTGCTTACATACACAAGTGCAGGAAATTTCTTTCACCAAAGATAGGCCAATCCACTGTTTGCTTTCTTTTCAACATCTGCCCTTGAATTTCTTTTTTATTTTCAATCGCCCTTCAAGTTATGATCTCTACTAATTATAGGAATTTGGGAGTTGGAGCACCTCCCCTGTTCTCAGTTTCCCCCCATCATTGATTTGTCCAATACCGCCATTTGAGGTGATCATCAAACTATATTTATATAAAAAGAAATACATTTGCTATGGGACTTAATTTTTTGTTATATTTCTGTATATATGCCAATAATGCCAAACAGTAGCAACCAACAAGGACAGGAACCATAGAAGAATCAAAGATGCATGGTAAAGGAAAAGGCAGAGTTGGCATCAACGCATGTGTTGAAGCAGAGGATTTGATGGAACTTGCTCAAAGTCGGAGGCAACAGCAAGTGGAACATGGTTAGCGAAGGGTGTAAAAAACCCTCTGTTAAGGGCTTGGCTTTAAGAGAGAAAAATAAGAAAAATTAATATCTTAAATAGCTTTTTCAGATTTATATTTTTTTTATTAACTGTTCTAGATTTATAATAATGATTAACGAATTTATATCGAAGAAAAAAAATATATTGATATTAAGGTTGGATTTCAAGTGATCAAGATGAGGATACCAATTATTTTCATTGTAGTAGAGATGGTTAAAATGGAAATTTGAGAAAAAATAAAGGGTACTAGACATTTTATATGAATTTATTAGAAAATGAATGGAAGGACCATCCAATAAACAGCACCAAAACAGAGGGGCATTTTAGTATAATATATAAAATTAAAAACTACTTAGTTAATTATGCCAAAACTCAGGGCTGAGTAATTAATCTGAACTAATCATCCTAGTCAGCATATAACAAATAAAGGAGGCTGCTTAAGAAGTCCAAATTTCAACTGATATCAGCGTCCTAATAAGTAAAGGTTTAAGATCAGCAATGCTTTCTGTAAATTCACATGCTTGTGAAGTACTAACATTCAGTTTTTCAGTTGATAAATTCCAGTAGCTTATGCCATCATCTTTTCTTTCTCTCTTGCCATTTGAATTCAAAAAAGTGTGAGGATCTTTTGACAGGAGTCCTAGATCTTGCTAGTTTGAACAGTGAGGCTAGTAGACTATTTGTTTGCCTAATTGTGTTTCTTTTTTTAAGGAAAAAAAAAGAGATCTGCT
This sequence comes from Omphalea diandra, assembly GCA_949677035.1. Taxonomy (NCBI): domain Eukaryota; kingdom Viridiplantae; phylum Streptophyta; class Magnoliopsida; order Malpighiales; family Euphorbiaceae; genus Omphalea; species Omphalea diandra. Next base: position 26,018 of record CATIWR010395436.1, read on the forward strand.
ACTTATCTTTCAGTTATTATTCTCCGAAGTTCTATAAATCCTAACTCTAATCTCTAAAATTCAAGTCTTCCCTAGTTTATAAGTAGAAAAGGCTGAAAACTACGATGTGCATATTGAACTGCTTCTAAAATTTCAGAAACAGCACAATAATAGAATATTCCATTTCATAATCCACTATGTACAATGTGAAATAATTGTTCAAACTGAAATATTCTATGATAGCAACAAAACTGGCATAAATCTTAATCCAGCATACCTGCGAACCATATTTTGAACCTGAAAGAGACGATTTTCTTTCACCAAGGAACCCAATAAAGCTCCTACATGAAATTAAGAGGCAAAAAACAAAGATATTGGTTGACTTATTTCACAGAGAAAGAAGGGGGAAAAAAAAACTCAAAAACACTAGCTAGCTCATTCATAGTCACTAGGTGCATCAAAGATGCTCTCGCCTTCACAAAATTCCCAGGATTTATGGGTATGGAAGGGGCTACTCAAACTAACAAATAGTTATCAATGTCTGACAGTCATCAATCTCTGCAAAATCAATGCATTCCACCCATCAAGCATCGAAGTGCACACACGCCAATCTATATAAGAATGATATGAAAATTGTTCTTTAAAAGAAAGCATCAACTGTCCTACATCAAAATTATACAGCTAGCCATCTGCAATCAGTGAAAGAACAAACCAAATACATATACACAAGACAATAAATGCATTTCTTTGATATTTCTACAAAACAAACCAAATACTCTTGAAGATTAATTTTGGTCTAAAGCACCAAAACTTGTTATTGGAGGCCACCAAACAAGCCTGAAATGGCCAGATACAGAGGCACATCTCAAGCAGCCCCCTTCCCCCAACCCCAAAGTACTTGGAAATTAATAGTTTTTCCTTTTTTATGTTTAACATACCATATTCCCCTTTCATCTGCTCCAAAAACCATGGGGTTGCAATCAAATCCCACACCTATGACCATTTTATCTGAAACAAATAGAACCTGAAAACAAGCAACACTTAAATCCACTGTTCATATATAAACAAGAAGTCAAATGGTAGAGCAAATAACTCAAGTCTTGAAAAGATCTACAGGAGGGAACGCTGACCCACATCAAGGAGAGGTAGATCACGAAATGCAACATTCTGGACTAGTGGAGAAGGACCAACATCATCAACAAAGTAAATCATTGAATTATGACCTGTAAACAGAACAGTACAAGGCAAATAAGAAAGAAATAGCAATGCCAATCAATCCCAAGACACACCTAATGTATATATCTCCAGAAACTTAATAGTGATAGAGAAACAAATGAAAGTTAAGTAAAAGCAGGTCCTTTTAAATTTCAGGGAATGATGATCATCTATGAACCGACTAGCAATTCAAAAAATTACATAAATATGCATAAGTTTCCGCCAAACAAAGTATAATAGATATAATGAATAAAACTCATAATACAGCAAATAATGTCATAGCAAGCATGTGACACCAAGAGGTTCTTCATCTTGTAATTAACAACAGAGGCGGATATCTGACCTACATAAGCAAATGTGTTGCCACTTGGTGACCACTTGACACCAAATGCCCAACAAAATGAGAGATCAAGCTGAATAATTTGCTGCTCAACAGAAAAATGAGACACAAAAAGATTAACATGATGCAACATCAATAAAATGAAAGGATGAAATAAAAAGACTGCTTTTCACAGATACATAAAAATATATATGAGCAAATGATATTACAATCCCAATCATGGATCAGACATTTCAACTAAATTAAAATATTATAAAAAGCTAATATAAAATACATAATTGAACCTCTGCATGCAACAAGGTAGGCTCAAATTAAATTTTTTACAATCTTAGCAGTTCTGGTGAAAATAAGTCCAGCCTTCCTAGATTCTTTATGGCAATTTATATCATGCTTTGCAAAGAAAAATAAATCAAGAATGAAAGAAAACTCCTTCATTTCTAAAATTAGTATTATAGAACAAAAGCATTAAATAATAAGTCAGCCCCTGTTCATTACATGCACATGTATCTCAGGGCTGTAAAGTGATATTATTTTTCTATCATCTCCTTTTCTGTTCTTTCAACTATTAGTAAACCCATATTTGGAATAAACAAGGACATCAATCAAGGATAATAAAAGGTTTTCTAAAAAATGGGACTTCCACTATTTGAAAGGCCACCTTTAATTTTTTGCCCTACAAGGCGGGCAATCTTACAAAGGTGCACGCCTTTGTGCACCCGCATTAAAGGGAATGTGCTGCAAAGGCACACCTTTGTGATATTTTGCTTTTTGTGTTTTTTTTTTTTTAATTTAAACATATCATATGATCTAAGTCGTTCACTTATAATTTGAACCATCTATTTTAAATTTCAAAATATTTTACTATAGGCTTCCCACAACTAATAATCTCAAAGAAAAAAAAAAGAAGAAAATATTAGGTCAAAAGATAGAAGCAGCGACACATCATACAGACAAGAAAAGAAAGAGACAATGGCACTGCTTCAGCCAACAGAACTTTTATGTATAATACTATCACCACTTCTTCTTCTTCTTCTTCTTCTTTTTCAGCCGCACATCACAGCCAACTGCTATTTTCCCCTTTTTTCAAATAATTTTTGTTTATATAGTGTTGTTATAATGCCAAATTTTGTTGGGCTTTTAGTTACTGAAGAAGATGAAGAAAAGAAAATTAAAGGAGTATTTCGAAGAAGAAGACGACTATCTTGATCTTAATGTTGAGTGATGACTATGGATTATAACTATAGTTTCATTATAGAAGATGCTTTAGAAATTTAAGTTATAGAGCTATAATTATAGTTTTATGTTTCTTGAACGTATTCTTTTCCATTTATTTTTTTTTTATTTTGTCTCTTAACATGTTAAGTTATAATTTTAGGATTGTGTAGAGTTTTTAGTCCTATTAGTTTTATTTTATCCTGTGTCATGTTCCTCGTGCCTTGGTTTCAAAATCCCTTCGCACCTTTCACCTTTAACAACTATGCCAAGTCTATGTTCTTGCTTTTGAAGACCTTCAAAATCCAAATTCTGGATGCTTCCTCCAGTCCCTAATTCTGGCTTGTCAACATTCAATCAGGATGTCCTCGAATCCATTAGAAAGTTCGATGAATTCACCAAACCAAGGGTTATAGGAAATTAGCAATCCATAATATTTCTTTTAACACGTCATCACTATAACATGATGAAAGTATAATTCATCACCAAGGGCAACAGACACCTTGTTGATAGTAAAGGGCCTTCTAGTTTTACTATCTAATTCATTTGCGTTTCTCCTTACAGCTTCTAGAACTCTACATAAAAGCCTATACTCAGTTATCCTTGCACCAAAGTGAAGTTGCAACTGTCAACAAGGATAGTTCAGACAATCCAACCCTTCAGCGTTTTTACATGAAGTTTATGCATTCCCAACAGAACCTTGAACAAGGACCAGCTTCAACCATCTTACTTTGTTCGATCCCTACTTACCAAATACAACTACAAAAACTCATAAAGACCCACTTCAACTAGTAGTATAGGTCGTAGAAAGTATATAACTACTTCTTCAAAAAGCAACAAATTATTTATTTCCCTAAAAGCAGATCAAATAGCAAAATACAAAACAAAAGTGTTCACGCATTAACAACCAAACAAGACAAGAAAAAGAAGAGACCCAAAATGCTGTTTGAAAAAACTGGCCAAAAATAATCCAAACAGTCCTACATGAAAGTCTTTCTCACCTTTGACAAAGAACCAAAGTTCTCCATCAAAAGTCAACTCTCAATGTGCTGATTAACTACTGTCCATGATTCCAGTTCATTTTATTTATTTTCTTTACACTCCTACATAGGGATTGCAATGGGGAAGGGACTCCCTGTTTCCTATAGGCACACTCCCTGAATAGTGAAGATCTCCATTTTTTCTCCCCATGGGACAATTTAAGGAATAATCCCCAACTCCACTCGTATCCCTATGAATACCCCATGGGGACCAAGAGTTTCTAGTTTACTGCAATTATAATTTTGAAAGGATTTACAGTGAAAGGAGAGAAAAAAAAAAAATCAAGTAGATCATGGCGCTGGTAAAAATTGTAGCTGGGCCTTGTCTATTCCATCCCTACATTTCCGACTCTTACACCAGCCTTAATCCTCTTCCAAAATTAACGCTAATTCTTTCAATTATAAAACCCTAAACCTGAAGCATTCAGCACACCTCTATTGACCATGGAACAACACTTATACTTTGATTTTAAGGGTTGTTATATTCAAGTTAAATCTCATACGACATATATATCAATATTTTCAAAGAAATAAAATATAAAAATGGATCAATCCCAAATGTATTGCATGAAAATTTCTTTCATCATAATTGAATACACAAAAACAGTTCTTTTTCCCCACCACAAGGAAAAGAAGTGAAAACAAACCTCACCAAATTTCGAGTCTGAAGAAGAGCTTGTTTTTGAGTCTCTGGTCATAAGCATAAGGTCAAAACAAATAACGAAGTACTGACATCCATCATAGGGAAAAGAAAAAGTTAAAATACTAGTGATCTAAGAAAATATTAAGCATACCTTGCATCAACACCTTTTATAAAAGTAGAAAAAATTTGACATTTTCCATCTGTAGATGTTGTTGCAAGAAGAATCTGTAATTATAGGCATATTAAATTAACATGTCAAGATGCAACAAAAAAAGGTGATTTAGGATTATAGAAAGGAATTTATAACATACATACAACCACACATATCTATATTTTATAGATAATAGTATGAATATTATCAGATATTAGCTACACCAAAAAGACATCACAATTTATTTCATAGTCAAAATTTTATTGCTATTAAATTTTGATTAGCTATTGCACTTGATAATATTGTACTATTTGGATTACTAAATAAGAGCTAGGCTATTGCATTAAAATTGAATTTTAAATTATCACAAAAACTTAGATTTCTGTAACCACTCATTGAGTGGGTCTCGATCCTATCAAATATGACTTAGGTTTAATTAATTATATGTATTCTTAATTCTAATACTACCTATTCTTCTCTAATTTGTATTATATATATTTGTAGATGATTATTTTAAACAAATTTATATTGATTTAACATAAGTTTTAGCGCATAAAATACAAGTTGAGATGTTGGAAATTCATAAAATTTATTATAGAGGTAATATGACTATATCTACGAGGTGTGAGCACATATTACACTTATGTTTGTGTCTGGCAATTTGGAAAATTTATTACAACAATAAAAATTACCACATCTATGATGTGTGTGAATATATTATATGTATGTATGTGTCTAGCAATTCATGAAAGCAAATAAATGAAATTGTCACGTAGGTCAAACACTTTGAAGATTATAATAGGATTTTTTATTAACACTAATGTGTTAGTATTATGTTTTACTTCCAACAAACATCAATAGCTTTAATTCATGATAAGTATTCATGCGTTAAATATCAATGATAAATTATACAAATTGCATAAAACACAAAAATATTATCATTAAAAAAAAAATTAAATGTATCTAAGCAATACTCTAAAGCAAAACTTGTAATGAGCATTCTACAGGTAAAAGCATATGTTGACCTTGTTATGATTCTTGTTTTAATGATAACAAACATAAGCTAGTGCTAATTTGGTTTCAAGTGTTTTCTTTGACAGGTTTTAGGTCCCTCAAATTCCAAGTTTATTAAATTCAAGTCAAGCTGGAAGCCATTTGGTTATAGGAAGCAATCATTATGAAGTTCTAAGACCCCTATATCTTGATTCTCCAAACCATAGTGTCTAGGGCTAAAAAGATTCACAGGACAAAAAGCATCCAACCACCTCCAACAGCCAGTTCAAAATATGAATAGGCTAAGCTACTCTTTGAACAGCCTCGTTAACCATAAAAAGAAGTGCTAAAATTCAGGTAGAATGTTTGAATGGCTCATAGGTTGATTGAATGATCAAATGGAATAGACCTGTTCACTTTGAAGTTGGCTAGAATGGATAAGGAATGCTGAATGGGATACTTGATTAAGGGAGTTGTTGATCCTCCACCAATAGAAGAGGATTTGGAAGCAGGCATCTACTAGATATTTGCAATAGGTATAAAGGCCTTTAATGGGCAGCTACTCATCCTCCTTCTGCAACCCATTAACACGCACGTACCTCAACTTAGGCACAACACCCTCCACCCCCTCTTAGCAATGAAGCAATCATTGTTCGCCTCTTGCCTATCCTCAAACAACTTAACGAAAAGATAACTAATGGTTTTGAGGAAGTGAACTCCAAAATTACTCGACTCGACAAGAAGGTGAAATATGCGGGAGAGAGCCAAGCTAATATGGGCAGACTTGTATGGGCAATCAAGGATCACTTTAAGATGGTAATTTTGTCTAATGATGACCTATCACAATATGACCCCACTAGGCTTAAGTTTAGCTAGACCAAAGGGAAGGGTGTGATGGTAGAAGCTTCCGATGAGAATTTAGTGAAGGAATGATGGGATGACGGGTCAAGGAGGCAAAAACCACCCAAATCAAAAGAGCAAGACAAAAGCAAAAAGATATTGTTGAGCTTTGGGATCCCAATCTTCTAAACCTCACTGGATTTAGGTGTCTTGCTCCTCGCACCCTAATCAAAGCAACAAGACCCTCAACCTCCAATCTCACTCAAATCACCTCGAGCTAACGCTGGCCATTAAGTTGAGAACTCAATCTAAACCGAGTTGGGCTTACGACAAGTTGAATAAATTTGGCCCATGATGGCAAACTACGCTTTGTAGAGAAGTAGGTCTAACCCATATTAATGAGTAATATCAAGAACCAACTGGGACATGTTTGAACAAGCCTGTTCAATCAAGTAAACAAGTTGTTCAATAGAGACGGCTAGGTTTTTTGACAGGTTTAGAAAAATGTCCAATTCTCTTTATGTGCCTAAATTTATAATCTCAAGCTTCAAGCTTAGTTGGATGTAACCCTTTGTATTGGGTAGCTTGAGTATTTAGTTGAATGATCTCTGTTTAAACAATCTTTGTAACTCTTGTATGCAAGAATCACGACTTAGGATGGGGTAAACATTCAATTAGCTAAGCCCTTAAGATACGCGTGCCCAGAAACGTCTTGCAATTTAGTTGGATAGAACTAGGTCGTTAGATGTGAGTTACACTCATAAGCAACTTGATTAGTGGAACTCTCTAATGGAAATATTAGAGAAAACATAAGCAAGGAGTTTTGCTAAACTTTATAAATTTTTGTGTTCTTTCTCTTTTCTTTCACCTTTGTTGTGGATTATCTCTTCATTTAAACCACAAATTTCCTATGGCCCTATTCACCCTCCCCTCTAGGACTCCTTGGAACAACAACATATCTCATTAATCTCTCTCTCTCTCTCTCTCTCTCTCTCTCACACACACACACACACAATGGATAAACTCCATTAGATAGTTGAAGAAACCAATTTCACCATATTCTTCTTCTATTGAATTCCTAAGATTCTAGCTTTGTCTCACTCAAACTCCCTCATAGGAAAGGAACAATCCAACAAGTTGTTCTACTAAGGTGAATTCCACAAAAATGAACAATGATCCTCCTAGTAATTACCACCAAGGTCACCTTCATTATGTTCCTCACCTCCCTCAGTATGAAAACACCTATACAGGCTCTATTTTCACATCCATTATGGGAGGTTGGGATTCTTTTCAACTAGTTATCACCTATTTCTTTATCATTGACAAACCTATAAACCATTTGATTCTCACAATGCCTAAGTCCTAAAGAAATGTATGATTAACCCAATAGGATTAAGAAATGCAATTTGAAATAATACAACCGCCTAAGAAAATCCATCTCAAGATTGCTTTACATTATTTTGTTGCCCCCTTCATCACTCTATTCATATTGCTTTCAGGAAGACAAAGATCCAAAACTTGCATAATGTTTAGCAATACTCCTAAAATTCATTCTCTCTTCTTCCAAAATATGTTATATCATATTGAATAATTATTTCTAGTGAAAAATTGCTAAATGAGGTATCATATGGATTGCAATCGAGAAGAATTGAACTCATCTGCATATCAATTTTTAAATAAGAATCTTATGAATGGACTAATTTCCTTCCAAGTTGGCAACAATGAAATAATAAGCAAAGAAAATACTAACATTATTAGGGTGCCAAGCAACACTTGTCACAGATGAATCATGTCTTTTCCTGATAAGTTTACTGACCCACCTGAAGAAGTGTTCAATTAAGCAAACAAAGATAAACCAAAATGATAAATTTTTCTCAACAAACTACCTTAAGGATAATAAGTAGGTACAATAAAATTTGTTATGCATACCAAAATATTATAAGAATACTTGAAATAATGTGAGGTAAAACCAAAAATGAAAGAGACTTCCTCAACAAAAGCACAAAAATGGAAATCAAGTTTCCAAGAGTTCAATGAATATGCAAGTCTTTAATATCAGCAACACAAATATCCTAAAATATGCTCACATTATAAAATTTGGGGCAAGAGAAAAGAAATCTGGCTCTTCATTCATTTTTGCCTGCTTAAGACTTCATCATAATATGCATAAAAGATATGTTCACATACACTACTCAACCACGCAAAGAACTACAGAAAGAAAAATAAATAAAATAGAGAGAGAGAATATGTTTATATATTATAAACATAAAACAAATACACGAGCTTAAAGCATTTTCATTGTTCATTAACAAGATTTTTAGCTTATTTTAGGCATTACCAACAAGGAACGAAATTGTACTTGTTTAATCCTCATCCCAAATGCAATTTTGCACAAAACCACAACCCTTTAAAGGGATAAAAAGGAACATTCTCACAACGATGACAAAAGAAATTTAACATTTCAAGTTTATAAATCACATAGCAGAGTCTACAATCCAGCTTATATATCATGGCAAGTCTCCACCCATGACATGGGATGTTCAAATCCCATCATATTTGCCCTGCTCAATAAAAGCATTTTGAAATGACTTCATAACTTTGTCTACTGCTTTCTTCATTCTTACCACTATTATGTAGATTAGCTCATAGATGCTCCAGACAAGGCTAATTGGTGCAGACAAGGAATTCAAGAAAATTGAAATTCAAAGGCTAACAGATTTAACATTGGGTCCACTGAAGGAGTTATAGAATATTTCCCATTCCTTTAGAATACTATTTATATGTTTATTTACACAGGTTAGTAGCTGGTTTTAATCTCAGGGATATTTTTATCATTTTTGAAATTCTGGAAAATCTGTCCAGATTTTGTTAGGAGTCTTTAATTTTTGTTTTGCAGTCCTAATGAAGTCCTTGTAGCTTAGTAGAATGTCAATTCCATTTTAGTTCTATTCCAGAGTACGAATCCTTAAAGGATTAGCACTATTTAGAAGTCCTTTAGCTTAAAGGTGTGGGATTTAATTTGAGCACATATATATTAATAAGTTTTCAGTCAATAAAATTCCAGTACTTTCTTTACTTGAGTGATGTGATTCAACCCTACATGTCATGCCTAAGGATGTTTAAGCATAATCCTAAATGGTTGTAATGGTTTTAATGAAGTTTTCAGTCAATAAAACTCCAGTACTGCTTTTACTTTAACTGTATGAAACAATTCAATACTTGATGTCATGCCTAAGGATGTCTAGGTGTGAACCCTAAAACTTTAATGTTATCTTGTTCGTGGTACTGTTCACAATGCCTCGCCAACCCTGCAAACAGCCCCATAACTTCTCATCCTTGTTCAATCAGTTCATAAACCCATTCACTTCAAAATGTACTTGTTCACCCCAATTCCTAACCATTCTAACTTCAAAATAAACCCTATATTCCAAGTTTCCATCCTTAATAACCAGCCTGCTACCTATCTTTAAGTCACCAATGTAGGGAAAGATCTGCACTAAGAAGACATGCCTCCAAAGATTCACGATTGAAAAGGGCCATCCTAGGAATTGTCATTGGGAAAAAAAGGTGGTAAGTAACAGTTGCTGTCTTTAAATGTAGAGAGAGATCCGTACAAAGAAGACTTGGAAGTGGATTAAATGGACCAGAATGATCCCTCTGTTCAACTCTAAAGTGGGTAATCATGACAGCATCTTTGACTTGGATATGCAGTGTGAGAATTCTCTATTTAAAGCCTAACTTCAATACTTTCTTATGTTTATTAGGAAAAAGAATGATTTGGTAATCTGAAGCTATGATAAAACTTGAGTAAACCTGCTAATTATTTGTCGAATTGACAGATCAAGTAAAAAAATATACCCAAATTTACATAAAACACTTGGAAAAGCCCACATAAAATGAAGTTCTTTAGTTGCCAAGGGAAAGAATAGGTAGGCGAAGATTGCTTCATCCTCTTCCCCTAGGCTACCAGCACATCTCATTCACAAAGAGAAGGCAGCAAGCATTTCTTCGATTACTGGCTGCCTGACAATAATTGCTTCTTGTTGTCACCTAGCCATTTCTTTTGATTTGATTTTATTTAGAATCTTAGATTAAAGAAGAAGCTCCTGAATCACTGTTGGGCCAAATCAGCAACATGAGAACTGTACTAATCAGCCACTGGTAAGTTAGGATGTGAAATATTATGGCAAGGAAAAATTTGATTCGGCAAAAAAAGAAGCAAAAATCAGAACAAAAACATCATGTGATCTATCGATGCAAAAATCAGAACAAAAATATCATGTGATTCATCAATCCTAAATTATGTTGATTGAAATATTGGTTGATGTGAACCTCCACTTAGTTTCATCCATGTTTCATCCTGGCCATCATCCAGGTTCATGTTTATAAGTAGCCACATTTGCCCTATGAGGAGTTGCTTTCGCTATGGCTTCAATGGGTTTCTTTGACCAAGCCACTGCTACCTATGAGTAGCCAGCTCCAGTGGATTCCTTGACCAAGACATAGCCTATTAGTAGTCAGCTCATTCTTCAATATGATTGGTATAATACTCAAAATTTTAATTAAGGATTATGCATATGATTATATACTTGGGGGAAATTTAATTTAATTGCTTCATAGTTTAAGATAATAATAGTAACAGTTAGTTGAGGAAATTTTCTTTTTTAAAATGGAATCTTGTTAGTGGAGGTTGGTGGCAATCCACAAACTCCTGAATTAAAAGTTAACCAAGAATTTGGGATAGGAATTAAGCTTAAGTAGAAGTCTTCATTGTCTTAAGTTAAACTAAATTAAACTTGAGATAAGCTAATATAAGAGCTTGATCGAGAAACTGTGAGCTGCCCATAAGAGAATACAACACCAGTCCATGTCTCTCCTTACACAAAACCAAGAGAGAAGGAGAGACGAGCACCTACACTTACCCCTTGCATTAAAGCTATTGATGGACTGGACAATTAAAGGAATGGCTGTCCCATTGTCGGAGTAACACCTTGCCTTTTCTCTTCCTTAAGCAAAACCAAGAGAGAGAGAGAGAAGAGAGTGTATTTCTCTTCAGCATCAAGTCTTCTTCAACCCCATGTTCCCTCAACTTAAGAAGCTATTTCCATGGAGACCTATAAGCATTGAATTCCAGCAGACTTAAGGGAGCAAAAGTATTAATTTTCTTGATCAAAGAAGAGGAGAAAAGGGGCTGTTTTCCCTGTGAACCCAAAAGCAACCTAGATGTATTCTTGTAGATTTTATTTCAATTCTTGCTTGATTTCTTCTATCCAGCTACTGATTTGGTAAGTTAGATTTCTCCACTTCATTTTAGACTTCGTTTAAGTATTTTGAAGAATGCAGCATGATTGAGGAGAGTTAATAAATTAGGTTTCTTGATGATGATACATGTTGAGATAGAATAGAAATGCTATGGATCCTCTCTTCTTCTTGATTTTAAATTCTGGTTTATAGCATGATAGATTTGAGGGGATTAAACTGAAGAATTGTGATCCCAAAATCCTGTAACAACGAACTATTGAATCCCAAAATCAGAGTTAAAATTCAGCTATCATGATGCATGAACCTTTGAGATAGAATTGATGAAGTTGAATTTATTTTGTCTTTAAAATCAGTCACGAAAATGGTTGAAATCAGTATGGTTCAAATCAGTAGCTAAGGATGATAATTTTGATAATTAAATAACTGACGAATGATTAAAATATATGGATCTTAAATTAGAACTGATTAAATAAAAGAAGTGTGTAAGTTAGGAATTTATGAGAATTATGATATAATTGTGGATCTCTAGCAATTCTGTTTTGAACCTTTCTAATCTCAGTAATATTTAAAATGATTGGAGCCTGAAATTCTTGAAGGAAAATGGTTAGTGAGTAATTATATAATTAAGTTTAAGAAGTGGATTGCATAATTGGTAGTATTGGGACTAGTTGAGCAATTGAATGGAAATGCATTCAATTTAGTTATAGAATGCTACAGAATTTTTTGCAATATTTTCTATAATTAAAGGACTATAGTAACAGAGTTTTGTTAAGGAAATAGTCCAGATTGAGGGCTGATCTCAGTCATTCTCGTTAGAGGATTGAATGAATATAATTTATAGAGAAATGACTTGAAATTGGCTTGTTTGCAACATGTTTTGTACCCTTGAAATTCAGCAGAATTTTTAGATGAATTATTTTCGTTTTTGGACTGATTGAGCCAGTTTTAAAGTTTTAAAGTTATTAAGTGGGGTGGAGTGCTAAGTTTGGGAATTTAGGACTAGAATGGACGCTAAACCTAGGAAGTGAGCTAGGGTTTATTGGTTTTGTGTCTAGTTGATTTCTTTGAGGCATTAATATTAGAATGAATTGTGATAAGAGGATTTGGTGGTGTTATTAGATACCAATCAAATTCAAGGAAGATTGAGTCTTGGTGGTGAAAAAAATTTAGGAAAATTGCAAATGGTGAGTAATTAAGCTCCTTAAAATCTCTTTCTAATTCTTGATTATGCATTCATGGAATAAATGTTTAAGTTTATTGCATCAATATAACTATCTATTAACAATCATCATTGAAAATGCCATCTAGTTTAAGTAAGCATACTTACGTTTTGATGTGTGCGATGGTTTATGGATGACTTGAAGAATCCCTATGAGAAATGATAAATGGTAGTGAGCATGCTCCAGGAGAATGATTTGTCCCTCATGTACTAATGAAATGAGATGGCTGGAGGAGAGTGTTCCCTACAGATTAATGCTAAATTCAGTCTATAAATGATTGATTCAATGACATATCATCTATGTGCATATGAAATATGCCATGTTCATGAATTTAAATTGCAATTTTATACTAATATTTCATGTGTTTAAAGTGATGTTCCTAAGATGATTTAATTGCTCACTGAATATAAAATGCTCACCACAAAAACTTTACATGATATCAGGTTACGATAGTGACTGATTTGCAGAGTTAGAATGGAGTTTATTTGCGATGCCTTAAGGATGATTTTATGGCTGGTTGTCTTGAAAACCTTGTACAAACCTTCGTCATGATTTAAGCTCATATTGATGATATGTGAAACTGTAGTAACCCTACCTATAGTATCACACTTGCATAGGACTATACATACCTATCTTTTGAGTTGATCATTTTGGTTTTAGAACCATTTGTGTGTATATATTAAAACCTAGTTAGCATGTATATAGGCTGCCTCTAATGTTCATGTAATGTATAAAGAAAGTGTGGCAAGTGATTTTGGAACTAAGTAATGAAGAATATGAGATGTACAGTGATTTTGGAACTATGTAACGAAGTATATGAGATGTATATAATAGGAATGTTTATAAATCTCGTTTTAGCGCTCATTTGATATGAGCAATGGACATACATGTCTGTTTTAAAAAGAAACGTGCTAAGGATCATTGGTCTAAAATGTATGAAGGAATATGTACAAAATGCAAGCGTGATATTACTATCAATATTTCCAAGAAGCAATGTGTAATCCATGTTATATGTCAAATGGATTATGGAACATAAACCTGAAGTTTAATGAAAGGTTCAAGTATCACTTGCTCAAATGGATATCAAGGATCAACTCATATAAGATTAAGGAATATTATAATAAGAGACGTATAAAATATGGGCCTAAGAAAGCAAAAAAAAATTAAAGATATTAGGCTTGCTAAGGTTACTAGAAACCTTAAGCTATCCCATTTCCTACCACTGGTCAGGCCCAAAGTTTGGGTTGTGGAACATGGGCTCCTCCCACTGCTTCAGAGCTTTATTTTATTCCCCTAATAAATATTGATATATCATTCTGATTGAAATATTTTTTTAGTTCCAATTTTTTAAATAAGTTACATGATTGATTTAAAAAAAAAAAAAAAGAAAAAAAAGAGACTAACTAAGGTTATGAGATACTAGATATTAGATACTCCATTATGATTACCTTAGTTATGGATGAGCTCAAGGGTGGAACCAGAGATCAACATTGGCCCGAAGAGAGAGGAAGGGGGGAATAAAAGTGAGAAAATAAAATGGGCCAAATGTATAATTTTGAAAATTTTTTATAAAATTTTATGGAGAAAATTTATATTTTTAAGAGTTGGATAAGCCAAAAATATAATTTGGAAAAATTTTATCCCAATTTTTTATGGAGAAAATTGATAGGTTTTACAAGTTGAGTGGGACCCCAAACCTGGTCTTGCCCCTGCCCCTCCCCCCCTCCTCTTGATGTGCTCACTCGGCATATCCAAGACAACATACTTTAGTGAATGATGTTTGCAGATGGCATAATTCTCATTGATGAAACACATGGAGTCTTCAAAAAGTTAGAATTATCATGGAAAACTCTGGAGTCAAAAGGCTTTAAAATGAACAGGACTAAAACAAAATATATGCATTCTAATTCAGCACTAGGAAGAGAGTTAGCCACCATGAAGTTACAGTCCTAGATGGAGCAATGTGCCACATACACTTCAAACATCTAGGGTCTGTCCTCTAACAAAATGGAGGGAGTGACGAAGATGTGAACCATAGAACTAAAGTTGGGTAGGTGAAGTGGCATAAAGCAACTAGACTCTTTTGTGACAAAACTTAAAGAGAAATTTTATTGAATAGTAACTAGGCCAACGATGATGTATGGTAGTGAGGTGTTGAGCAATAAAAAAAAATTATACCCAAAAAATGAGTAATAAAAATGAGGATGGTAAGATGAATCTGTACAAAAACAAACTGATCATGAATGAAAATATTCATAAGAAAATACGGGTGGTAGCTCCAAGCTATAGAAGACCAAATACCAGATGGGATATTGAGATAGTTTGAATATGTGTCTCATAGACCAATAAACTCCTTCATCCAAAAAATAGAGCATATTAAAGTAAATGTAATAGGAAAAGAGAGGTAGACCTGATATAACATGGGATAAAGTGATAAGAAAATATTTACAAATACTACATCCCACAGAATAAGTAGCTCAAAATGGAAAAAATAGATTCGTACAGTCAACCCCAATTAACTTAGACTCAGTTGAAGTGAGTTGAGTATTACCTTGTAATTTGAATTGATTTAATGCTTTGGTACCAATTTATTCAGGTTTTCATACTTTTGAATTGACTTAACTAATTTTTCTAATTGAATATAGTGCATATGTTTAAATGATATAGCTTCAAAAGCTGCCATAAGAACACGAGTAATTGGTTATAGTAAGAATTCAATCATATTGAGATTAATCCCAAAAAATCACCACAGCCTCTTGCAACCATAATACTTTGGATGCAACACATTGACCCATCTACAACATGATTGTACCCACAACAACTACAATTTAAAATCTATGCTCAATAATTAAAAAGATGAAAAACTCCACGTGCGATTAAAGTTTGTTTAAATAACTCAAAAGGAAGACATGAAATAAATAGATTCCTTAAGACACTAGGAGCCCAAACACATGAATGTCCTTGGCCTTCAAAACTTCTATCCACAAAGGATAGCAATCTTGACATGGAATAACCAAGGCATTAAAATTCTAGCCTAACGCAATCGTAGCTGAAATAGAACTTGTTAAAAGCAAGGCTATGCTTCTAGCCAAAAACCCATTGTCAAGCCCAAAAACCTTTAGAATATAAGCCTAGACAAGATGCATCAAGTTAATAACCCACTCGAACTTAGAAAGCACTTTCTGTCCAATAGAACTTAAGAAAGTATATGAATAGTGACAGTTCACATATATGCCAAAAATTAAATAGAGAATCTGTATATTATAAAGAAGTACCAGTTGTTGGCTTGGTCATAGTAGCATATACAAACAGTTTTAGCCCCACTTCCAACAGCAAACTTATTCTCTGTGGATAGAAGAAAAGAACAATAAATTAAACTTGAAGGCTGGTAACTCTAGAAGTTAATTATAGCCACTAGTACAAATCAATCAAATCAAGCAGTAACACAAAACAGGCAAGTAATCTATAAACAATAAATGTGGAGGCTATGTATTGCTCATATTCAACATGACTATCACATATCACCACAAGGATTTGTAACAATAATAAAAAATAGGGTATTGAAAACATTCAATAAAAATACACAGGTTGGTAAGTCCACGGGCCTGCTATTTAAGTCCACACAAGTGTACACAGCGAGAGATTCTAATTAGTATGTTTACTAGGATTCAGTAGAGCAAGTTGGGAATCCCTTGATGTTGACACCTGTAAGTTACTGTAACAGGAATTGATTTAGGTTTTAATCAAGGCAGTAATGCAGTAAATAATTAGGAGTAGATTAGAGGTAAACTATTTCCTTCTTGTTTAGTAATTACCTGTACTATACAAGAAGGATGAAGAGAATAATCATCCTTTCCTGCAAATATCTCTTCATTTCAACAATTCTAAATAACGAAAATGTTAACTATAATGGTTAAAAAAAAGGTTGATTCAAATTCAAGTCGAATCGAACTGAGTCAATCCAAACAGTTGCCACTGCCATAAAAATTTTTAGACCATTATCAAAATAACTCAATGAAAACATGAAATTAAGCTATCACTACATATTATAACTTTATTTTTTTTATAGATTGAGTGTATAATGTCCACATCCGCTTTGATACCTAGTATCATAAATACATGGTTTTAGTGTTCCATATAAATCAGTTATTAAATCAGTACAAATAACATATAGCCTTCTCCAAAATCCATTACAAACCAATAAAACAGTGAATTTAAAACCTTGAGTACAAGTTTGTGTACATATATATGCTGCTTAAGTATCGCATACACAATGGATTATAAAACCAAGAAAGAATTTAATAATCATTAAAAAAATTAAAAAAAAATTAAAAAAAGGTGAAATAGTTTAACTTACCACTTTCAATTTTCGACCTTTAGTTTTTCATATTTTTGAAAATATGCCTCCAAAAATACCATTAACTATTTCCATTACGTCTACACCATTTACAAATACACATGTATAACATTTGCATAAAGCTTATGGATGTGTTTATTGTGCTTTTTCATGTAGTCTTACATTAGCTAATATATTTGGTATGGGCTATCTAGCACTATAGCCATAAAACTCTACCTAACAGTTAATATTTTGAGAAAACACATGGTCCAACTTTTGACATTTTTTATAATTGGATTTATTAGCTGGTAGACTACTATGCTTTGGCACCTGTGTCCAACAAACCATGTCATCACCAAAATTTAGTTAATAAACCAGGATACCAATCATTTTGAGAAAATAATAAAGAAATTACAAAAGCATTATCTTCTATTTAACACATAAAATAAGGCAAAGAAATTCACTCACGCACGCATGCACATATAACACATAAGAGGCCAAAAGATAGTAATCCTAGTGCAAAATCGTAGGACTCATTGACAATATAAGGAATCAAGAATACATAACACATATAAATTATCTAAGTAATCTAACTCATCAAACACGAGAATATATAAGCTATCAACTCTTGACATACAAAAAAAATTCATAATTTACACAGCCAGATATCTTCAAGACCATGAATCTGAGGTCCATGTCCAAAGAAATTGAAGTATAATGGCTCAAGAAAGGTTATTGACTAATCATATGTAAAAATATTGGTCGTAACCACATGTAAGCCACTTGGGAAAGCAAATTGTAAACCTTAATTAAAAAGTACGTCGTATCTCAATACCTCTTGGACTCCATTGAACACATAGAGCAGCACGATTTAGCCTAAGAATAACAAGAGTTGGTACCCATTCTGACCCTTCTCGATTCCAGACATATCTTGATGGTAACAATCCATCCAGTCAACAAGAAGAAAAAAAAAAGAAAATAAATATTTTGAGAAATGGACACCCAATAGTCTCATGAGTACATGTGAGAAAGTAAGAAAGACAGATAAAGAGGATTCTGAAAGGAATGCTAATACTTTACTTTGCCCTAATTTCTTACAATAAAATTACTAAAAGGAAATCAAACAAAAAGCCACTCACGAATTTCGATCATGAGATGCAGTAACTATTCTATTTGATCTTGCACTCCAATCTATCCCACAGACAATTTGATCATGCTGACACAAAAATGAATGGGAAGAGTTAGAATGAAATTTTGAAACTAAT
>CATIWR010395483.1:0-36860 GCA_949677035.1 Omphalea diandra
TATATATATATATATATATATATATATATATATATATATATATATATATATATATATATATATATAACTAAATGATTTTTAATGTAAATAAAACTGAAACTTCCAAACTGATTAGCTAAAATTTTCAAATCAATTTAGATGGTTTTGATTTTTTGAATTTTTACTCATTCCTAATTTATATATAAAATAAATTAGAAAGATAATAAATAATAAACTTATTTAATTCATGAGACCAATTGAGCACATGCATGGAATACAATTATGGCTATGGTTAGGATTACAGACCTTCAACCATTGATCCATCAAGAAACCACTGCCTTCTTAGTACTCCATACATGAAAATTAATACCAAGGTTGAAACTTTTCTTATGATAGAGGGAAAGAACAACAGTAATCATGTTAGCTTTTGGGAAGAGAGATTTTAAAAACTCATTTTATTTCAAGCATATACAGTTTCTATCAAGGGTTTTTTTGCCTTTGTTACAAACTGATCTCCTCTTCTATAGCGGAGTAAAGCAAACTTAAGCCGACATTATTCAGCATGTCATAGTGCAATTATTACAAGCTTTTTCTTTTTACAAATCATTCTAGCTTTACTTTATCTTTTTAGCACACATCACACTAACTTTTCTTTACAGTACACACTAATCTTTATTTATGGATAGGCTCATGTGATGGAGAGGTATTCATGTTCCTGTAGTCCGAGTCATCACTGTCGATGGACTTCTTTTCAGGAGTTTTGTCTGTCTCATACCTCATATAGTAATCATAGACCTTCACATGGGTATTGAGAATCTGGTTCAAGGATAAAGTCTCTTTTTGTCAAGTTATTTTGGAGGTATTATGGCCTTGATGTCTCACCCCATGTGCTACTGTCCTTCAAGAGACTTTGGTGGTATTCAACTGGCAAGGTATCACAAAGAGCATTTTCTGTCAAAGAGGGTCATATTTCTTTAGAGATTATTTTATTTTGTCTGCACATAAGTCTTTGAAAATCCCTAAATTGTTCATGGTTATCCAGAGCGTCAGTCCAAAGTGAAATCGATTCTCCTTATAAATGTGGAAACAGGCCATGGGCTTTGGAGAGGTTCCTACAGGTCCAATCAGGCAAGACTTATGAAGAGTATAAACTACTCTTTTATGATAGGTTATTTGTGGTTCACAGTACTTGTATTTTGCCTTGGCAGATTCAATCCACATTTCTAGATGTTGGAACCACTCTAAGAAGATGACCATGTAAGCGTTCTTTCTTGAACCATTTTGAACTTCTGTTAGATAAGACCAGAAATGATACAGACATATTTCAAGAACTTACAATCAAGAATAAGAAGTTGTGAAGCAAATTTGCAAGAGTTTGGCTACAATAAATGAAATTCTCTTTTATTCATGTCTATTTGGTGGGGTATTTATAGGCAATAACCACCAAAGAGACGTTACTCACAAACTATGCCTAAATCTCTAAGGTAAACTAGGCAAGTTTTGCATTAAATGCTTGTCAGATTGAAGTTGCGATCGTGATTGACATTTCGCGATCGTTATTTTTTAATTTGCATTGAGAAGACTGAAATTACAGTAGAGAACCTCGTTTGTGTAAAACGGCTAGTCCACGTGTCCTTCTGCCATTAGTGCTTTAAGAAATATAGTCGTTGTATTTGACCAACCAACCAAAAGTCACAGTCACGATTGATATTCTTTTTAGGTGTGACAGGGACAGCAAATCCTTTTGTTTGGTGAAGAGAAAACACTCTTTTGGGTCACGATTGCGACAGATGCTTCACCCTTGTGAATTTTGATATTTCAACAGTTGCCTTAGACATTTGGGGTGAGCTAGTTGCAGACTTAGTTCCTTCCTTTCAGCCATGAAATTTGCGGTCACGACTCTAGACGCAAACATCACCGTGAATCTCTCTATGAGTCAATTATGTTTCTCTTTGTTGGATCGCGATTGCGATCTCCTCCGTGAATTATTCTAGTTTAACTTCATTCATTGTTGTTACAAGGTCGCAGTCGCGAATTATAGGATCCTGACTACAAATTTGAATGTCTTACCCAAAGTTAGAGATTTAGACTTTCATCCAGCTTCCAATGAAAAACAAATTTAGAAATTGCAAAAACATCTTCATTGTCAAGATCAAAAGAGACTTTTGATTTAGGTTTGATCAACCTAGTCCAACAAACACCATTAATAAGATTGATTAGTATAGTATCATTATATCATATAGTATTCATGACACTTTAATTTAAGCTTAAATGATTGATATAACTATATTAATATTAAATCAAATTCTTTTTTTGGTACAACAATTAAATTACTAATCACATGCTACGTGTAGTATTATGGATAATAACTGCATAAGTAGAACTATAATATTTTTGTGCTTTTAAAATAAAAGTTATATATATATATAAGATAATCAAATAATATATTAAAGTGCATATAATTTTAAAATTTATCACTATCATTTCAGTCTCACCTTCCAATACTAAAAGAAAATGCAAAAACGTTAACCTCATAAAATTCAAGGAAAATAAGACTTATTTACTAGATGAACTCCTTGAAATCCTCTATCTTCTTTAGATCAAAACTCAGCTCATTGTCTGGGTTAATAAGACGTCTTGTATAATCTCATTTGTTAATTTCTGAGATTTCAGTGAAGAATGGTTGGGTAGTGGGACACGTGAAGATAAGAAAGCGAAAAAAAAGCCCAGGCAAATCCAGTAAAAGATATTTCCTTTGTTTGCTTTTAAGGTTTCCGAATTAGGAAAAATATAATGAACGCCTGCATGAAAATTTCCAATTATGACGTTTCGGTTGTTGTCGATAAACTTTTTTTATTTTTATTTTGTTTTCATGTATTTATTTTTGGTAATAACTAGGTTTAAGATGAGGTATGTGATATACTCAGTAATGGTGTTTTTTACTCTCAGCTTCTGACAATCCAAGTTCCAAGCAGTGCACTATCACCCATTAGCTCATCTGAATCCCACCAAAATATTTTAGTGCTCTCACCTTTCCAATCCTGAAGATAAAGAAATTTTGCATATTCAATTCCTAGTGAAGTTTTTTTTTTTTTTTAAAAAAAAAGAAACAAATTAAGTTAGCTACCGACATGTGATTATTTGAAGACTTAATCGTTACAACTCTATGTAGTTAGCATATTTAATTAAATTGTCCTTATATTATATAATTTAGTCATTTATATTTATATTTATTATATTATATTATTAGATCTTTTATTAATTTTTTCATTGAAAACTATAAATTTAAAACAACAAAAAAACTGAAATAAATTAAATATAGTCATAATTAGATATACTATAAAATCATAATAAAATTAATCAATACCAATTAATAACAAATAAAATCAAATATTTTATAATGATAAAAATACTCTCATTTTCATTCACATATACACTTGCACTTAAAAAATTTCTATTTCATTTTTTGTTCACATACACCTCAAACATACACACTTTTATGTTTTTTTTTTATAATTTTTCTTAAAATGTTAGTATATGTTCAACTAAGATTATAATTAATTTATTTAAACTTTTTCATGTTATTTCAAATTTTAAAAAGAAAATGAACAAGATTTATGAGATAATTGGGATAGTAAAATTTGAAAATTTATTATAATGCTAAGAGTATTATATACTTTCTAAATAATTTTAACAAAAGAAATTAAATTCAAAAATAATTTTAGAACCTAATAATGTAATAGATCAACAAAATATATTATTTCATATGATGTTAAAAAGTGAGAGATGACTTAGTTAAATATGGTAAATCACATAGATTATAATAAAAAATTTTAGATTAAAAAATTAATAAAAAACTTAGTAGCATAATAGAAACAAACATGAATGATTAAATTATATAATATAGAAATATGAAGAACGAATTAGTTAAATATGATAAATTATAAAAATTTATAATAATTAATCTTTATTGAAATAAGTAATAAGGCTAATTAAAATTATTTAGAAAGTATATAATACTCTTAGAACCTAATAATGTAATAGATCAACAAAATATATTATTTCATATGATGTTAAAAAGTAAGAGATGACTTAATTAAATATGGTAAATCACATAGATTATAATAAAAAATTTTAGATTAAAAAATTAATAAAAACTTAGTAGTATAATAGAAACAAACATGCATGATTAAATTATATAATATTGAAATATAAAGAACGATTTAGTTAAATATGATAAATTATAAAAATTTATAACAATTAATCTTTATTGAAATGAGTAATAAGGCTAAAGACACCCCCCCCCTCTCTCTCTCTCTCTCTCATTCTGAGTTAGATAACAACATGATTTTTAGATTCAAATTTTAGCCATTATAAATCATATATCCTCTTAGTAGAATATTTGTTAAAAAGAGAAAAATATATTAAAAACTATAACTACACCTTAAACTTTTTAATTCAATAGTATAAGAATCATGCATTCATATATTCAGTCAAAGTTGTGGATCTGAATCTATCGAAATTAAAAACAGAAAAAAACTGTTTAATATGAAAGAAGCAATCATACAAATACAATGGCGAGATACATGATCACATAAATTTCATAAAAGCAAGTATTGCTGATGGGTTCATGAAGGAGAGAAACAAACACAGTTCTAGGATTTTTGTCAAACCCAGAATGAGAATCTTCAATATAATCTTCTCTATTTTAATGAGCTCCACATGACATCATCTGGAAATTGCAACCCTCCAAACGCATGGGAGCCCAGCCAGCAGGTATACCAATATTTGATTGACTGGCATGCACGTGAAGCTGACCTGAACACAACCTTAGTTAACCAATACCGAGGATAGAGGATTGCTCCTTGCACGCCATTGTCAGAGTTGTAATCCAAGCAAAATTAAACAGTTAAAATAAAAGGTAAAATACTAAAATCTCTCAACCTCATCATAATACATTTTGTGATCTGTTATTTTATGAACATATATTTCATTATTCTTATATGTTGACAACGTTAACTTCAATTTTTTTTTATTGAATTTCGTATTAAATTTAAATAAGATACCAAAATTACCCTTCAATTGGATCACTCAACCAAATATTAACAGACAATTTATTTCTTGATCACTTGCAAACCAAACCTAATTGATCATCTTGTTCTTTTTTTTTTCAATTTTTAAAATGGTTAAAGAAAGTTTTGGATTTAGTCGATGGACATTGAATAAGTTTCACAATAGAAAATAGAAAAAGGAAAAGAAGATAAAGGATTATAGACTTGTAATCCCCATTCATTATTACTATTCTTACTGAAATATATTGTCACATTTACTATCACCAATGAGAGTTGAAAAAAGACCGTTCATTCTCTCTAGATCGTCTTTTATGGAGCTTTTTGAGATGAGTTGTTTTCAATAAGTTCTTTTTGTAAATATTACTTTATTTTATTTATTTTTTAATATTTGAATAACGAATTTTTTAAAATAAAATGACTCATCAATCTAATGATATCAAAATAGAATCAATTTTAAATATATTTTTGTAAAATAAAAGAACTTATGTATAATGGTAAAACTCAATGAGATCTTAGTAATTTGTCTTAAAATTGATGTTAATAAACTTTTAATTCAGTTATACAAATGTGATTTGTGTGATTTGTATAATGAAAACATAGACTTAAAGAAAAACTCAATAGAATGACATTGATAACAAATATATTTGCTCGAATGACTTAGAAAATTGAAAATTTTATGTGTTTTTGTAAGATTAGCACAACTTTTTTAATTTTAGCAATTATTCTCTAATTTTAAAAATTAAGTGCAATTATAGCACAATAGTAAAAACCGATTAAAATTAAATAGAAAATCAACATGTTGTTATCCATAAAAAAAAAATTTTAGTCCTTTTTTATTTTTTAATTATATCTCCTCTTCTCTATCTTTATGTCTTATCTAACTTTTTATTTAATTTTCAATATGTAATTAATTGTCAAACTATTTTTTTTATCTGACTTTAATTTTAGTTTCATCAACAATTAAAGTAAACAAAATAATAGCAGTATTAATTGGTGTCTTATTCTAGTGGTAAGGAGAGACTATCTAGAGTAGATGTCAGGATTTGAATCTCTCTAATGTAATTCTCTCTCCTCAATACTAAAAAAAAACAGTATTATTTTTTGTAAATTATAAATAATATATAAAATTTAATTTTTTTATCATTAAGCTTATGTTTTTGAATTTTAATAAACTTGTCCGTTAAATAAGAATCATAAACCAACCTATCAAAAAGAAGTCAAATTCTATCCATGTTCCCCTTGTCAAGATGAGAAGTTGAAAACAATATTTGCAAAGTTATAAATTTAAATTTCAATCAACATTTAATAACAAAATTTAAAAATTTACCATATGTGTATATATACACACACACACACATCCCTCCATTTTACTTAACAATTTTATGAAAAGTTATGTAGTTTTACTATCAAAGCATCTCGGTCATTCCCCCACCTCTTTTTTTTTTTAATAAAGAAAAATTTGTTTTGAACCTTTCTCCCTTTATCTATTAATTACATCATTCATTATTTATTGCTCTTCTTAATGGAATCTCATGCAAAAGTGCATATAGTGCTTGGAAATGTATACCTAAACGGAAAACAGGAACCTTCGTCTAGGGTTTGGTGTTGCCCGACTCAATTGGCCTTGCCCACGTGAATAAAAATGAAGCAACCAATAAGATTCAAGAACCATTGGAAACAAAACCATGGGCTACTCACTGGCTCTTTGAGATTACTAATTATTAACAATTAATAAAACCGATAATCCAGGGCACTGAATAATAAAATAACGGACTCTTCTACCTCCAACGAAAAAGGCATGGACAAGTGTCAATCATCAGCCAAATGATACAAGTGCGCATACCAAGAAAAAGGGAAGTCGCATGATCTCCTCCATTGTACCTTCCATCTCATAAATCTAGAGTCCAAGTTGGACATGTCTCTTTTCTCATAAATAAGAATCTCTTTCTATGGAAATTAATACTAAATTAACTTTATGGAGTTCTGATTTTATTTTTTAATTAATCTATGGTTTGGAAATGCAAACTGCTAAGAGAAGCAAGCAAATGATCTTTTCTTCTTCAGAAACATTTTAGTACTACTTTTTAAAATAGCTCCACACCCACAATGCACCTTTTTTTTTTTTTTGGTGGTTAATTAGGCTAACTGCATTGAGTGTTGTCTCAACAACTTAATCACTTCAATTTCTGCTGCAAACTTCTGGGCAAACCATCTTTTTGTTGTTTTGCTTAGTTACAAGTAATTTATAGGAGTTCGCTCATTTTCTTTATATCAAGTTGATTATATTTATAGGAGGTCGCTCATTTTCTTTATATCAAGTTGATTATATTATATCTCCTTAAATCTTTCTTGTTGATAAGTTTGACATTTTTCACAACTTAATGTTTGATAGATATTAGGTATTATTTTAATAAAAGATGCAAATTGTGATTGATATAAATAATGTAATGACATGCTTTAGCTAATAGTGTTGAAGTCGCAAAATAATGAGTTTAAGAATGATTTTGAAACAAAAGTTAGAAAAGATTCTCTTTCATAAATAGTTGTAGATTTGTTCGATATGAGTTTTGTAAGCAAAAAGTTGTTATTAGTAAAATTTGTAAATATTAGATTATTTCAAAATAAACTTTTTACTCATAAAATTTATTTAAAAAAAAATCTATAATCAGTTATGATAGAACATTTTCTAAAATTTATCGCAAAATTAAAATTTTATAATAGCAATACCAAATATGCTCTTAATCTATTCAAAATCCAACTAATTAATAAAAATAAATATTACGAACAAATGAAATTTTCAAATAGTTTTATGTTTGCAATTGGCATGATATGTGTTGCAATAAAAGGCACTTCACTAATTGGTTAATGGCTTTTTTTTTTTAATTTTGAAAAGACTCTAATTGATTAATCACAATAAGATGGTAGGTATATGTATCATTGCCATTTTTCTTCAACCAATGGCTTCCCAAAAGCAAAAAGTTCATCACATATACAGCTTATAAACAGTTGAACCACCGTTATAGGCATGTTTTGGAGAAAGATAAATTAATTGACAGTTGAAAATGATCGATAATCAAAGTTTTGTAGGTCAACTATGGTATGTTATTAGAAAACTCGATCCACAATATATATGCATCAGTATAACAGTGTATAATTACATATACATACTATGTATTCTTTATACATACTATGTATTCTTTAGTTTGTATTTATGCAACCATGTGTGTGTGTGTGTGTGTATAGGTACATAAATTATGATGTGATTTCATAGAAGACATATTTTAGCACATGTTCAACACAGTGAAGCATAATAACATGCAAAATATAAATTATAACAGCTGGTGGGATGCATGGACAGACCACTTTCACTCTAATTTGTCTAAAATCCCTAATTAACTTTATGTGGACGTCTAGTGATTTATATTAATTTCGATTGCTTCGATTTATGCACTCATCAGCTATGAATGAACTAGAAATTTCTGGAAGTCCTGGGCAATTCGTATAATTCACTTGTGCTTTAATTTATATGTTAATGTCGTGGGTTAGAGGTAGATTTCTACATATGAGACTCATTTTCATTACCAAATGGAAAGAAAATAGCAACTTGACATTATTCTGCATATACGTAAAGAAAATGGTCAATCTCTAATCTCCTACATCATATTTTAGGTACTCCATTACTGGACTAATAGTAGAAAAATAAATAAATATTTTATTTAAAGATTTGATAATAATAAAGTTAAATACTATTATCAAACAAAACAATGGACACAATAGTGGACAATCTTACCAATTAAGCCAAGAGGGATTGGTCGGTAGAAACTAGATAAAACCTGTCTGAACGGTGCATCATCCTTATTTAGATGAAACTTCCTAAAATAGTATTATAACTAAAGCTCTTAGGATTCATCTTCCCCACATCAAGCAAAAGAACAAACGAAAAAAGAAAAGGAAGGAAATAGATAGTGACACAATTGGTGTGGGGAAAAGAATTCCAATTTGGTATTCCTGAAGTGATGTCTTTCTTGGCATTATTCATTACTGAAATATTAAATTAAAAGTTTTGATAGAAAAATCCTGCTTCCTGCCCCCACATTCCCCAGCAGTATCCTAGGCCATTACGACAAACTAATATAGCAATTGGCTAGCTCCTTCCCAAGCCAACATTACCAACAACGTTTTATTTCCTAGAGAACATCTCGGTGGTGGCCTCCAGATGGTGGCCCGGAGACAGGGCCGCAGTGGCGGTGGCAGCAACGGAGAGTGGTCCTGTATGAGTTATTTTTGAATTCAATTATTTATATCGACAGTTTGTGATAAGAGGGGAATCCTTGACTTCAACCCATAATATATACATGTCAAATGAATCGATTTAGATTATGAAATTTTAACGTAAACACAGTCAAAAGATCATGTCGAATCCAATTATGACAGATGGCCTCATTTCATTGATTAAAATCTAATATTAGGAAGGACATCATTGTACTAGATAATCCTTTCATTAGGTTTAAAGACTTCTTTTATTAGTTAAAGAAAAAAAAAACAGTTGATATGTATACATTAGAGATACCTCTTATAAAACCCAAATTAACCTTTATTTCATCTTTAATTTCTTCAAACTCTAAAAATATATCAAAATCGTTGTTATTTGTGTTAGATTTGGTTTTGCTGCAACTTTTGGGATTTAATAAATCGGTTGAGATGAACACAATATAACGGAGATAATTCATATCCACATATTTCAGCATCAAGTAATACACTAATGGTGGCTATTGCAGAATGTGCTTTTATAATGCATTCTAGCTTCCTACTCAAAATGTTACATAATTTAACTCGGTGCCTTTGAGTCTTCTCTTTATATGGATTAAATGGAAAAGGAGTAAACTACACACTAAAGCCAAAGTACCAATCATTCCATTTCTAAATTCTCTGGTCTCCGTTCCTCCCTCGTTTTGCTGTCATTAGGTCAGTCCCAAGGAATAATGGGCTGGACCGAGCCCAAAATTTAGTGTGTTCTTTATGACGAGACCGAGCCGCTTAAAACTAAGGATCTGTGTTTTGAGTTTTGAATCAAGCATAGCCTAGAGCTGCCACTGAAAAAGCCCAATAAGAGCTCGTGGAAACACGCCCAATGAAGTGGAGTGGATTGAACAATAGCATTTATTATTTTCGGTAAGAATAGTCGACGTGGACCCAAAGGGTCCGAAAAGTCTCTCCAGCTAAAGTTAGTTCGGCCAGTAATCAAATCGCTCGCTCTCTTTCATTTCATTTCTTCTTCTACTCTTCAAAATCCTCAACCCAATCATAAAATATGTAAAAAAATAATATAAAAAATAATATTAATTCAAACCAAATCTCGTAAATCTGAAATCTCCCACATCGGAAACCATTTCATTTTAGGTAATAAAAACGCGAATTGCTGCCCTGATAATCGACGTATTGGTGTTATCTGGTTCGATTTTTCTATTTTTTTTCGCTTTAATTGTTGTTTTCCTTTCTTTTCTTTTCAGGGTTGCTCGAAGAGGAAGGACGCCGTGCGATCGCGATATGGCTGTTGCATCTGAGGAAACCACAAGCATATGCAGTCACTGGTGATCACGATTTTATGCCTCGTTTTGATTGTCATATTCTACTTTAAGAAAAAAAAAAGTGCTTTAGGTGTTGATTATGGACTCTGTCTTGTTGATCTTAGTTGCTGTTTGTTAAGAATTTGTTTGATTTATTTTGTTAGGTTAGGTCATAATTAGGTCATAACAATATAAGATTCAAATTAACTATCTTTTTATGCATGAACCTAAAACTGACACCAAAATTTGGTATTAGTTTTCTCGACTTTAATTGAGTAATCTTTTTCTGTCTGATTTATTTGAATCATGTTTGATATTTTATCTTAATTAGCTTTTTCTATGCCTCCGGTCAACTCAACTTAGGTCTTATGGAGAATGCCTGACTCTTTTTTGCTTGTAACGATTCATTATATCTCTGATTATAGGGATGGTAGTTTTCCTTTTGGTGAATTCTGATGGTCAGTTATATGCTTGATCAACTTATCTGTTCTCTTTGCGCCGCCCCCCCACCCCCTTCTCTTTCTCTCTTTCTTCATGACAATATGATATATGGTCATAGTGGGACCTTTTATATTCTTGGACCTTCACCTTTTTCCATTTAAGTTTTGTATGTCTATATGCTGTTTATCTTCAAATGGTTAATTGCACTTCTGTGTTTATTATTCTATATTATTATGATATATGGTCATAGTGGGACCTTTTATATTCTTGGACCTTCAACTTTTTCCAGTAAAGTTTTGTATGTCTATATGCTGTTTATCTTCAAATGGTTAATTGCACTTCTGTGTTTATTATTCTATATTATGTTCTAGCTGATCATGTGTTTGCTGGTTAACACACCTAACCAGCTGTTGTGTGATTTTTTTTTTTAACTTCCAGTGACAGAGCTATCCCTTCCTCGAATATTGATCTGCATTTTGCACATTGTTCCCGGAATCTTGAAAAATGTAAAATTTGTGGTGATATGGTCCCTAGAAAGCATGCCGAGGAACACTACTTAAACACTCATGCTCCGGTATGTTGGTTTAAGGGAAGCTTTTGATCTTTATTCTCTGGAGAACCTATCATTTCGAATGAAATTGTTCTCTTTGCTTTCTGTTGTGAAGCTTCTTACTATAATTGGGCTCAATATTCAACCTGTATGAAAATATGATTGGGGGAGTTAGTGCAAATTGTTCTATGCGATCATGCATGAGAATATGAATTGCTACTTAGATTGATTAGGGTTTGCATGTTTCCCTTATGAAATGTTGTTTTGAAGAATTTGCTACTTGGACCTTTCCTTTTGGGTTGGAAGGGGACTTCTATTGGGAAAGAGTGGATCACATAGATGCCCTGCTGTAATATATGTAGAAATTTAAAGGGAGAGTGCTCTGAAGTATTTACTTTCAGAGCCAAGACTGACATTTAACTAAACTTAATTGTTGATGCACCAGGTACCTACATCCTAAAGGAAAGTGAGAACTGCTGTATTTGGATGTCTGTGTAGAGCTATTGATGTTGATCGGTAGCAAAGTTGAGTGAATTAGAACTAGGCTTTGTTGCTGAGTTGGATTTATAGAATAGTGTGGTTATAAGGCTGAAACCAGCAATAGGGTAGATGAAGGTCTTACCATATCATGGTAGATGCCAGTTATCTTCAATAGAACTGCTTTATGCCTTACAAATGTTTGGTAGGTTGTTAGAAAGTTCTTCAAGAAGTGAAAGTTTCAGTCTTCAACAGTATATGTTTTTGTTGCTTTAAATTTGTTGTCTACGTAAAAGTAGGAATGATAATTAATGGATGCTTTAGTATGCACTTTTGAATTCATTCGCTTAATAAGGCTATATTCTTCTCCACACATTAGCTATGCAATTTTCTTGGCTGTGGTTTCTCAAATTTAGAATTTCCAATTTTATTGTTTTGTATAGTTTGCATTTTTATAGCTAGAAGATAAAATTGATTATACTGCAATTTTGTTTGTGAAGAGTTTTTGCAGTAAAAAGAATGGTCATGTGGTGTGTATCGGGGTATGTTGTATTACGTTGACCTTACTGTATTTGAGCAGGTGGCCTGTTCGCTTTGCCGTGAGACAATGGAGCGTGAAGTTTTAGCAGTCCATAAAGGTGAAAATTGTCCTCAAAGGATTGTGACATGTGAATTTTGCGAGTTTCCATTGCCTGCAATTGATCTAGCCGAGCATCAGGTAGGACTGTCTATTATCTATAATGACAACAAGACAGCTTCTCAGGTGCATGCTTCATTAACCAATTGATGTTTGCATCTTTTTCTCCATTTTATTTTGACAATTTAGGAGGTATGTGGGAATCGCACAGAACTTTGCCATCTGTGTAATAGATATATTAGATTGCGAGAAAGATACAACCATGAAAGTAGATGCACTGGTGTGTCAGATAATATTGTGGGATCTTCCAGGTAAATATACTATCCTTCAAATGCCTATTGCAAATAAATACATCATATAGTTACTCTATGCATTTTCTATAGATGTTTTTTGATCTGTAAGCCTTATTCAGTTGTAATTGTTTGTTGGCTTTTTATGAATTGAAACTTTTGGGGTCTATGTTGGAAATTTATTGCAAAGTGCATCTCGGGTGGATCCCTTTATGTCTTTGATGTGGTCTATTAGTTGTGAGAAGGCATAGTCAGAAGATTTATGGTGGATATATGATTTGAACTATCAAAGTGGATACTTCAAGTCACAGAGATGTCAAAACATAAGAGTGAGCACATGGGTTAATATATATAGTGAGGGTGAATTTTGTAAAGACTTTGATAGCGTGAACCCATCCATGGTTTCTTTCTATTGATGTGTCTCTTGACCTTGTTTTGACATTTGTTTGCCTTGTTTTGACATCTATGCCTAAGTTTCACATTATTTTCTTGAGTTTTATGTGATCTAGCTTGAACACATGGTAAACATATGAAAAATTGGGCAAGATTAGACCCTGGTCCTTGACAGTTAAATGAGCATAAGCGGACATTCCTCTCCTTAGTAGATCTCAATAATTTACTAGGTCAAGGTTGGATATAGGTTAAAAGCTGTGGTTTTAATTTTCCTTTTCAAGAAAAAACAAAGGAAGAACTTGTATACTAACATTTTTAGAGCATGGTTAGAATTTCACCACAGTTGTAGACAGTTGCAGTATCATCTTCTGGTCTCAATGCTTCTTGCACTTACATCTTTCCATTAAGTAGGTATCAGTAGTAAGGGTTATGTGTTATGTTTGAAGAAGTAGGAAATTGTATGTATGTTTCCCAACTTAGGAGGCATTTCTCGACTTCAATCACTTGATTATAAGAGAAATGCTCAACTTCTACTAGTGAAACTGTGTAAAATGAGGAACTCCTGGACTATGTACTGTCTGATTGGAGTGTTAGTTATCATTTAGGATTTGTGATTTATGTTTCTGTGAATTTCTTACACATTTACCGGACATCATCTTGATATGGATCTAATTCATTTGGAAATTTTGAAGGGATGCGAGGGCAGCTGAAAGAGCACAAGGTGCTCCAAGAAGGCAGCCACAGCATGATTATTCACGGAAACGACTTCTATTCACGATTGCAATAACAGGCATTGCTGTTGTACTGGGATCAATTTTTTTCCAGAGGAAAATAGAGAATAATCAAATGCATTAGCAGTAGAGAAGGTACAAATTAGGGCTTATGTAAATCACAGCTCTAACGCTACTTAATTCCATCTGTCTGGATCTGTAATCAACTGAGAGAGCATTCTATTGTTACTGTATTAGAGAAATTGGGATTGTGATATTGCATTGACAGCTAGCATAAAATTGGCATCCTCATTGGGAATGAGCTTCAGTTTGTTTTGTAAAGTTACGTTCTTGTGATTGCCTGCAATTCCACTTCTGTCAATTCACTGTCATATCTGCGCTCTTTTGAATTCAAGGTGACGCAGTTCATGGTTGTGCTTCTATATGGGTCTTTGACAGAGAAGATTTCAACCAAAGAATCAGCCATGTATTAATTATCATAGTGGGAATCAAAATTAGTTGACTCCTGATTCACCCTGTATTTTAAACTTTTTCTTAGAAGTATTCGAAAAATAGTCTTTTTCTTTCTGTGCTGAAAAAAATTTTTTTAGCAAGCAGTTAAAAAAATTGAATTTTGTCGACAATATTAGAGTTGTATTCAAGATTAAAATATTTCTTCAGGCCGTCGTATTCTGAAAAATTATACAGTAAAATAAAGTTGTCAATTCAGTCATCTCAATTGAAAAGGCAATATTACACATAACGAAGTTTTTGCACATTTAGAGGCCTTAATATATGTCTTTTTTCCTTTCTTAACTTCCTTAATCGGAGAGCTATTTTTAATATTTTAATAGGATTGTCTTTCTAATTGAGATGACGAAATTGATAATACTGCTGTACTGGATAATTCACAAGTTCGATTTTTAAATTGAGTCATATATAAATAAAAAGTCAGACTGCCTGCAAAATATTCCCTATCATATTGCATTTATTTTTTCTTTTAAAGCTACAGTGGATAAATAGTTTTTATTGATTTTTCTGCTTTTTGGAAAATAAGAACGCTTTAAGGCTATGAGTGATATGAAATTAAATGTAACACAATAAAAATTATAATAAAATGAAAATGCCATATAATATACTATATTAGAATTTAATTATATGTTTAATTACAAAATTAAAATAATTTCTGTTTTTATATTTATTTAAAGTAATGATTGTGAAATAATGATGTGTTGATTTTGGTAGATGACTAATTACTAATGGTGATGATAGTATTAAATAAACAGTAACCATAGTAAAGATGATTATACTGATGACAATTGTAATAATTGGAGTGACGGCTATGATTGAAATGAGAACAATAATGATGGTGGTGAATGAAATTAGTATCTAATAAATATTACATGAATAATCTCTATAAGTAAAATAAATAATATAATTATAATTACATATATTTCTTTTAAGAATAATAAGCTTTATATGATCAAAGCAATTATTTACATAAATAATATTAATAATTTTTTATATAGTTAAATAAAATAACTGAATTTATGATGTAGTGATGATAATATTATAATATTAATTATAATCTATTAAATTAATTTAATGATCAAGTGTTTCTCTTTTTAAAGATTCTAATAATTTTTGTGAACTGTTTCCATCTATTAAAAAAGAATCTAACTATAGTTTTCCAATTTAAAATTACCAATACAAAAATGGTCAAGGAATTTATTTCTCAAAAAAATAAAAAAATTCAAATATTGTGGATTAAAATTACCAATTTACAAATTAAACCCCTATTGTAAGGTTCAGAGCCTAGAGGCGATCAGTACTTGTTTCCAACTACGCGGTAACTGCTCCACCATATTTTGAACAGTTCAACGTTTGCCGCCACTCAGTCCAAAATTAACCGTCACTTCCGCCACCACCGCCGGATTTCCGCCCTAAATAATAGTCGTCGACCACAAAAATCGACAATTTCTGTGTTGTCCTTTTGAATGAGGAAAAGGCTACAACGTTTCTTTGGTTCTCTTTTCGATTGCGGTAGTGGTAGCCTGCGTCACAGCAACTCTACTTCCACTCCTCAAAATCCTAGTGCTGAAGGTATTTTTCTTCTGTCATTAGGAGATTATGAGAAGAGGAAGATTTAATCTTCTATGAAATAAGAAGACAGTTCCTTTATTATCTGCACAATTAACCACCATAGTGATTTGATTGATTTAAAATTTGATTAAGATTTAATCTGTTCAATAACGTCTGCTTCTAATTTTTTGAAATGCCAGCTTTTATCAATTATTATGGCAGGTGGCTTTCCTTGTATTTTAAACCCTTTGAATTATTATATATGTAAAGAGCACCTAAGCAAATGGGGAAAACGAGTTCGTTATCTCTAACTAAAGCAATCTAAGCATTATTGTACTTTTTAACTAAAGCAATCTAAACATTATTGTACTTTTCCAAGTTGTATAATTTATAACATTATTCTTTTTCCTTTGTTATAGTGATTCCACTCTGTGTACTTCTCAGGTATACAGAACCTGGATAGGCATTTTAGTCGTGATCAACAAGCTGTGAGAGATAATAGATTTCGCACCATGCCACTTCATGCAGTCCGATTGCAAATTCAAGATCGTCATGTAATTCAATGTTATACCTGTTGTTTTGAATTTTGATACTTTTACATTTAGGTATTGTGTTTGAGGAAAAAAAATTCGGCATTTAATCTGTGATCAATGCTCTTGAAATTATGATATGCTGGGGGTAGATATTGTTGTTTTCAGGCCTGTATTTTAACATCAATGAACAATAGCACCTGTTGCTAATTCTTTAGGTTGGATTTGTATACCATGATTCAGTGTAGTCCTGTGCCTTCTGTAGGTGGTGATGGATAATGGCATAGTTCAAGTCACATTATCAAAACCTGAAGGAATTGTTACTGGCATACGATATAATGGCATTGACAATTTGCTTGAAGTTCTTAATCGTGAATCGAATAGAGGGTACGTGGTGTTACAGCTACTCCCGTTTCTTTTTTTTTTTTTTTTTCCTTTCCAGTCTTTTCTTTTAATTTTGGCCCAATAGCTTTCCTACATAGTAGGTGGAGCACTGTCCCTCTGCTGAGTCCCCTGCTAAAGGGAGGTTTCAATCCAGGTCTTTGCTCTGACCAACCATTACCACTTCTACCCAGCATTTTCCGAACATCCCATTTTATTCACGTAACAAGGAATCATTCGCATGGTATAGAAATCTACTACCTGGATTGAATTAAGAAGATGAATTGATGCTTTAGGACAGCATTGTTACAAATCCAAGCATAATATGATCGGCAGTCTTCTACAATTGCTTCTTTTTTTTTTTTTTTCAAAAAAGAAAAGTCGATTCATGTAAAAGATAAAAGTTGTTGTCACTCATGACGAGAAAATTGACTTTAGTTTTGGATCATGTAGGTATTGGGATCTATTTTGGAATCCACCAGGAGGCAAGGGGATATTTGATGTGTATGCCTTTCCATCCATTTCTTTATTCAGGATACTCAAAACCAAATGCTTATGAATTGTCTTTGTTATATTCTTATGCTATTGACTACACGGATATGCGAATGAATAATAACTGGTTGCTATGCAGGATTAGTAGTACAAGTTTCAAGGTTATTGTGGAAAATGAGGAACAGATCGAGCTCTCATTTACAAGAATGTGGGAACCCTCTCTAGAGGGCAAGTACATTCCCCTAAACATAGATAAAAGGTCTTTTCACAAATTATTTGTATATAAATGCACGCACGCATGCACGCGCGTGCACTTACACACACATATATGATTGTAATGATATCTCTTACTTCAAAATTAAAAATCGTGTCCGTTCTCCTCTAGGTTTATATTGCTCCGTGGTTCATCAGGCTTCTACTCTTATGCCATATATGAGCACTTACAAGAGTGGCCAGGTTTTGAGCTTGGTGAAACCAGGATCACTTTCAAACTCAGGAAAGACAAGTAAGAAAATCCACAACATCTTTATATATTATATTCTGGTATGTCCAAGACATCTCATGGTTAATCCCATATCAATATGGGTGAAACCTCTGTAGTACCCATGTATGTCAAACTCCAACTTCCCAATCCTCTCCTGAACCAACTAAAAAGTTATGATGTTCGATAAATGGTAAGGCTGTTAGGGAACTAATAGTAGCAAAAGTGTCATAGGCTATCTAATGTTAGATAACAGGACATTTTTTTATTAAAACTTTTAATTTGCCAAAGGCTTGGGTAGGGTTCAAGTCACATAGTGTTGAGCATAGAAGAAAAAGAACAACAACCTTAATAAAAACTTATTTAATTTTTTTATTCATATACTTTTACCACAATACCTATGAGTTATGGGTTTTTCTCTTTGAGTGGGACAGGTTTCAATACATGGCAGTGGCAGATAATCGGCAAAGATTGATGCCCCTACCTGATGATCGTATGCCGGGAAGATGTCAAACCCTGGGCTATCCAGAAGCGGTGCTACTTTTTAATCCTAACCACCCTGATCTTAAAGGAGAGGTGATTCACTACTAATATCTGCAGCTTCTCTTTCCTATTGCCTGTCTTTATCCTTGAAGGGCATTTACTCTGGCATAATATGACTTTACTTTTAAAATGTTGGCGGTCACCAATATTTTCCAGTCTGCTTTTTTTGGAGCCGGTCACAACATTCTGGATAGAACTTAAGGATGTTTACTTCTTTGAATTCACAAAATACAAAAATGTAAAAACTATGAATTTTCATGGTAGTTATATATAGGTGGATGACAAGTACCAGTATTCATGTAAAAATGAAGATAATCGAGTTCATGGATGGATATGCTTCAACCCTCCTGTCGGGTTTTGGCAAATTACACCAAGCAATGAGTTCCGAACTGCTGGGCCCCTCAAACAGAATCTGACTTCACATGTCGGTCCCACCACCCTTGCTGTAAGTGACTGACCTTGGATTTAGCCTTATTAGTATTTTATCATGCAAGTTTATGCCTTCATCACAGCTACATTACTATTGGCTTCAAATGTCTGAGTACATTACTTTTGAATTCAAATGGTCTTATTAGATGTTTCATAGTTCACATTATGCTGGAAAAGATCTGGTGCCAAGGTTTAGCCCTGGTGAGCATTGGAAGAAAGTCTTTGGCCCAGTTTTCGTCTATCTCAATACTGCATCAGCTGGAGATGACCCAGGTTTACTTTGGGAAGATGCCAAAATACAGGTTTAATACACAAAATTTCTTGTTCTTATCATTGATAGAACGACAGGATAATTACCTTCATGGACAAGCACTGAGCTAAGTTGATCTACAGATGATGGCCGAAGTCCAAAGCTGGCCATATGGTTTCCCAGCCTCCGAGGATTTCCAAAAATCAGAAAAACGGGGGAATGTTTGTGGTAGACTACTAGTCCAAGACAGGTAGGCATCTGAAGATACCTGAGGTGCAGTTTTGACAATGTGGTGCATTTAGTAAGTGAGAAACTGATTAAAAGCAGACAGAACCGTGACCCAAGTCCTAAGGATATGGGATGAGTACAAAATAAAATTCTTGTGCACTACGATTCCTGAGTCATTATGATTGCATGATTTATATATTACAATAGTTGTCATTATTGGGTCACCATCATAAGTAGTGAGCAACAAAGATGGATGTGGTAATGGAGGTAGAAGTAACTTTTTCATCTAAAGTATGGGAAGGTGGATAACCACTGCAGAATGCATTCTACCCAATAAGGCAGATATTTCACATTCTGCTTGGACAAAATGGAAGACTTTGCCATAAATAACTTGGTTTGGGTTAATGCTTGCAAATTTTTGAGTAGTCCAGCTTGAAGCCCCATGAAATTTCATAAGAAATTAGGTTAGAATCCTAGTCCATTTCTGGATTGATATTAGGAAATCAGCAGTGATTTCTCAATATCGTAAATTTTGGATCTTCAAAATTTAAAGAATGCATCCAAAAAAGTTTTCTTTTCATGTACAAATGTACTTATGTTTTCATCAATTAAAACCTATAACTAACCTGCCTATAAAAGAGAACTTTTTTGATTTGGACATAGCCAGTTCCCCAAAACTGAATATGGGAGAAAAAACTGTAGCTGACCCCAACATAAAACTGTTACATTTTCATGGTTCAGATAGCCAACTCCTTGAGTTTGAGTTGAGTTTGGAAGACCTGTAAATGCTGGGTTATATATATGACAAAGGATTACCTTTCATCTTCTCTTATTCTGGGTTAGAGATCAGGTTTTTTAAAAAAAATTCTTATTTTAATGCTTAGGTATATGAGTGAGGACTATATTTTGGCAAGTGGTGCTTATGTAGGATTGGCCCCACCAGGTGATGTTGGATCATGGCAGAGAGAATGCAAGGTGATCTCCTTATCTTCTCTGTTTTGTTTATGACCATATCATATCAGTTAGCACACAAATAACTTTCTGTCATTTCTCATTTTCCCTCTTCATGTTCATAATATTGTTATCCTTTTATACTTCTAAATTACCTATAGGCTATAACTTTGCTGAAGAGGGTATTTCTTTTGGCGTAATATCCTATTAGAATAAAACCCATACAAGGGACTTTTTTCTGAATATTTTGCCTAAACGAATGAAAGAGACATTTCATTCCATTCAAAACGATTGTAATGGTGCAGAGTAAATAATTGAAGTTTCAGAGGAGAAATTTGTAACCTGTATTTAACATGCATGGGCCTGGATGCTGCATTTTAGTTTTAAATTGTTGATCCTAAGCTGAATCAAATTTTGGAATTTTTTTGGTGGATTCATGATCATCACAGAATACAAGTAAGTTGAAGATGTTAATTCTTTCTTTAACGACTTCTTAATGCATATCGTTACACTGATTTAAAATGATAATATTCAATGAGAAGCACCAGATTTTCTACCTTCACCATACTTTTTTCTCTGTACAAGATTTAATTGCTTATGTTGTCCATGCATGGTGAGATTATAATTATTTAAATGCATGTTTTTAATACATGTTGAGGAGCTTCAAAGCAGATTCAAAATAAAATCTGTAGGAGATTTAAATCATAACCTCTGCAGTTTCCTCGGATTTTCAAGGGATTGACTAAAAATTGGTATACATTTGTTTTGGAGTCATTTATTGGGCCAAGTATGCTTAACTTTACAATCTTTCTTGTTTTTTCTTTAGGACTACCAATTTTGGACAAGAGCAGGTGAAAATGGCTATTTTACCATTAAAAATGTACACACTGGAGAGTATAATCTTTATGCCTGGGTCCCTGGATTTATTGGAGATTATCGATTTGAAGGTGTCATCACCATAATCTCAGGTTTATTTCTTCAGCTATTATTATTATTTTTTTCTCTTTTTAAACTTTTGAGTTAACTAAGCTCTGTCTGCTGTTCAAACTTGTAATCTCACGGCCTTGGATATAACTTTAATACCATTGAGCTAAAACTCATTGGTATAGAAGGGAACAGCTAAGCAGCATGAAGTCCCATAGTCTTAGAGGATTCTCCTGTAGAGGGGAAAGAAAAAAGTTTTGGAGAACACATATTGAAACTGTCAATCTCCAACTTGAAGGTGATTAATGTTGTATAAGATTCAAATACCATGTAATACAGGTTGTAATATTGATATTGGCAATATTGTATATGAGCCTCCAAGAGATGGACCTACATTGTGGGAAATAGGCATCGCCGATCGTTCTGCTGCAGAGTTTTATGTTCCTGATCCCAATCCAATGCATGTCAATAAATTATTTGTCAACCATCCTGACAGGTTAGCTCTGATCTGTAGAAGTTAACTTTAATAAAAATGGTTTCTTCCTTTGTACGGAATATAGAATAAGATGGCTTTGGATTGATGGATAAGAAATGATCACATGATAGCAGCCTAAATTCTTTGCAATAGAGGATCTAGTCAGGTTAATCATTGGAGTATAGCAATTATTTCTGGTGGCTCTTTGAAGTATTTGTTATTGCCAAAATTTTCTCCAGAATGATGCTTTGACTCTTCCCTCCTATTGACAGGTTTCGACAGTATGGGTTATGGGAAAGATATGCGGATTTATACCCTGATGCAGACTTGGTTTACACGGTTGGTGTCAGTGACTATAGCAAAGATTGGTTCTTTGCACAGGTTGTTAGGTACAGTTCTTTCCACATTGCCTTTGCTGGATGAAAGCTTCTGTCATTTTCTAAATCATAAATCCTAATTTAGATTAATTGCATAGCTAACTAAATGCATTAGGACATCATATATATATATAGATGCCATAAACCAATGTTATTTGAAATGACTAACCATCAGAAAACTGCACCAGTGGAGAAATTTGAAGAACTATTACTATTCAATCTTATATATGCTGCACTTTCCATAACCAACAATAAATGTTTGTCATAATGCCTCCATGCTAGAGCCATATGCTTTGATTTGTGCATGGCATTGCATACTTGAGTAATTATATCCTTTTCCTTTATCATTCTTGGTTATATTCTTACTGTCAACTGGTTTTTCTTTTGGTCAGAAGCTTAAATAATCATGGCAATTACGTCTCATAAAAGTTTTTCTGTACTACAGGAGGAAAGATGATGGCACACATACGGGTACTACATGGCAAATCAAGTTCAAACTCGACAAAATTGATCACAAGAGTACCTACAAATTGCGTGTGGCACTGGCATCTGCAACACTGGCAGAACTTCAGGTTGTAGCTTTTACTGACAATGTACATTTATCAGACTGTACGGTTCTATTTATCTCATGGCTCTGTTTATGTCATCCATTTTGCTTGTAACTTACAGCACTAAACGTTTCTTTGATCCTTGTCTACAGGTTCGCGTTAATGATCCGAAAACCCCACGCCCTTTATTTACAACTGGACTAATAGGAAGGGACAACTCAATCGCAAGACATGGGATTCATGGGCTCTACTGGCTATATAATTTGAATATTCCAGCTTCTCGACTGGTTGAAGGGGAAAATACCATCTTCTTGACACAACCAAGATGCACCAGCCCTTTTCAGGGTCTCATGTATGACTATATTCGTCTAGAAGGTCCACCAATTTTATGATTCACAAACTTAAAATCTTCATTCGAAGAAAGGATTCACCTGGGTATGTGAATAGAACAAATGTATAATGTTAATCTCTGCACTATTACAGGAGTAAAGTTTGTATGATGCCAATAAAATTGTAATGAAAGGATGAACTACAGAACCGCGGTTTTCTTATCAAGATTGAAGGCTTTATTTTAGATACTTTTCTTTATATGGAGGTCCCTTAAGTATCAAAGCCACCAAGGTGTTAACGAAAATCTTTCGGGGATATTATTTTGTTTAACTGAATGGCTCAACGTTAGAGACGACTCTACTGTTACTGACTCCACAGTTTTGGTTGTTAGATTATAGGAATTTAGCTTATTTATTATTTGCCTGATTGAGCACTGGGAAGCCGGTGTGAGAACTCCTGTTTGATCTCTCCGATCAGTTCAAGTGATTCTCATACCAAAACTCCTAAGAAACAACGCGCTGTATTAGACTTCTGTCAATATTCATTTCATATGTCAATATTTTCAATTCCTTAATGTGCAGGTCAAGTTTCCGGGACAAAAAGTTCAAGCCTACCTCAGGCATAGATAGAAGAGGGCCTGCATTAATCTGATAGCTACCAACCCATTAGCACCTCTTTAACATTAATTAAATAAATGAATGTCGAATAAACTAGCGGCCAACAAAAACCCCCAGTGTTGGAAAAGTTCTAATTTCATAACATTAATCATAATTAGCTAAAAGAAATTGTTTTAAAATGTCAACCATGTTTATTTACAAGCAGTAGTCATTATCTACCTCGCAGACTGGCTGCTATAGACATTTTTGTACGCTTCTGTCTAGTCCACCAAACTGTAGTGGTGGCTAGTTGCGACCAAGAGATTATAAAGAGAGAAAAATCCCCAGTTTAAGGAAGCCAGAGCCTAAGACCGCAACTGATTCTTGTTAAGTCATTATGCTCCAACATATATATATACCTCGGTACATTGATTCTCTACTCAAATTTCTCTCCCAAAGCGATCTTAACAAACACCAGCAATTAATACAGATAGGGTATTAGTTAACTAAGCCCTTGTCACCATGCCACATCGAGAGGTGCAGCTAGGTATTCAAGATCATCATGTGAAATTAAGCTTGCTTAGTCCTTAATTCTCCTTGCTTCCAATTTCTTTGATTTCACTGCATTATATACTTTGAGTGAAAATCGTGTATTGTTGATTTTCACGAGGTGAAGAATTTTTCAGGTTAATGTCTAGACGTTGTCAGAGTGTTCAAATTTCTTTTGTTTTTTTGGTGTGTAGTTGATGATGGACAATGGAATTCTGCAAGTCACTCTTTCAAATCCAGAGGGAATTGTCACTAGCATACGATATAATGGCATCGATAATTTGCTTGAAGTTTTTAATGGTGAATCTAATAGAGGGTACGTCTTCTTTTATATACTTTTTTTCCTTGACTTATTATTTCCTTAGTGGGGAAAAAGGAGAACAAAACTGATTTAGTTGAGTAAAATCATTGATCATTATTTTGATTTTTAGGAATTTGATGAATTTATGATGGTCAATAATTAACTAAATATGTATATATAAGGCAAAAAATGCATTAATTAAGTTTCTATGATTTTGTGTGTTGCTAAATGTAGGTATTGGGACCTTGTTTGGAGCACAGCAGGAAACACAGGAACTATGTGTATATACGTTCTTCTTAATCCCTAATAACATTTTATATACCACAATCAAACTAATATAAGTAGCAAATAATGCATGATCACTGGTTTTTGGCACCTTCTGAGTATTTGACTTGCATGTTATGTAGAAAGAACTTGAAAATTTGAGCAATAGTTACCATAATTAGTTATTTAGAATATCGCAATTTTAAAAGGGATTGAATAGCTGTCTAGTGTAGCCTTATTCCCATTTGAAAAATATTATGAGTCTTCTACTTCTGGTGAACTTGTATTTTGAGGGAATGCTAAACATAATATTATTCTTAATCAATTGCTCTCTTCTTCTTATTTTTCTTAAAAATTAAAATACTTTTGGGCTGAGTAAGGTAAATGAAGGAGTGAATAATTATGATACAGGATTAAAAGACCAAATTTTAATGTGATAATGGAAAGCGAAGAACAAGTGGAGCTCTCATTCCCAAAATCATGGAATCCCTCTCTCGAGAGCAAGCTCGTTCTCTTAAACAACGACAAAAGGTGTATGCTTATTTTAAATTCTATTTTTTAAAGGAAATGCTTACACCTATATACATAGATGTAGTTGCGTATTCAAATTTGATCCTAAAATTTTTAAATCTTAAATTAGATTTTCGAGTCATTCAAAAACTACCACTCTATTTAATTAAAGCTACATTAACTTTAAAAAAAATGAAAAAGACCCCTGATCGATGTAATAAATTATGTGAAGGTTTGTAATGCTTCGTGGATTCCCAGGCTTCTACTCCTACGCCATATATGAGCACTTGAAATAATGGCCCGGTTTCAATCTTGGTGAGACCAGAATTGCCTTCCAGCTTAGAAAAGACAAGTAATCCCCTGCTCTTGTTTTTTGTTTTGAGGCTTATTGTGCAATATTTTCACAGGAAATTAATTCACTAAACTTGAAGTGGTGATTTAGGTTTCAATACTTGGCCATAGCAGACAGGTACATGCCCTCACCTGATGATCGTTTGGCCTCAAGAGGCCAAGCCCTTGCCTATCCTGGGCCTGTCTTGCTTCTCAATACTGTTGAGCCTGAGTTCAAAGCAGAGATATGTGCGTATTCTATCCTGAGGCATGCCAAAAAAATAAAAATAAACTTTGACTCATTGACATTGATATTATATTTATAAGTACAGGTGGATGACAAGTATCACTTAATATTCATGTGAGAACAAAGATATTGGGGTGCATGGGTGGATTTCTATGGACCCACCTGTGGGTTTGTGGCAAATCACACCTAGCAACGAGTTTCGATCTGGTGGACTCCACAAACAAAACTTGACCTCTCATGTCGGTCCCACCTCCCTCACAGTAAGTGCTGCTTAATTAATCTTTTTTTTATAAACAAAATTATAATTAATAAAATTTTACATAAATATAGAC
Source organism: Omphalea diandra (assembly GCA_949677035.1). Taxonomy (NCBI): domain Eukaryota; kingdom Viridiplantae; phylum Streptophyta; class Magnoliopsida; order Malpighiales; family Euphorbiaceae; genus Omphalea; species Omphalea diandra. Next base: position 26,267 of record CATIWR010395483.1, read on the forward strand.
AAAATTTTATTGGAGAATGGGACTGAAATTACTACATATTCACATTATAAATTTATTGTTCCAAAATGATATGATCAGTTAGTGCTCATTATTCTGGAGAAGATTTGGTGCCAAAATTTGATGCTGGTGAGTCATGGAAGGAAGTGTTTGGTCCTGTTTTTATTTATTTGAATTCTACAATGGACGGAGATGATCCACTTTCACTTGGGAGGATGCTAAAGATCAGGTTACTATATGATCCCTTTTTTGTTTTTTTTGTTTACTTTAATTAGTTTGACTATTAACTTTATTTAATTAGGACTAATCTGATTTTTCTAAAGAAAATTAAAAATAAAGTAAGAAGAGAACTAACACAGATTTTATGCAATTCAGATGGTGATTGAAGTCCAAAGCTGGCCCTATTGTTTTCCAGCGTCGGAAGATTGCCAAAAGTCGGACCAACGGGGAAATGTTAGTGGTAGAATACTAGTGAAAGACAGGTCGGCATAAATTTTACAGGTAAATTCACTATATATATGTGTATGTGGAAATAAAATAAAAATTATTTTATTTGCTTCTATGATTATATTCATTAGATTTATTCATTTTTATTTTATCAACAGATTAACTATTATCCATTAATTATCTCATAAGTTCATAATAAATAATCACAATGGTGTATTTAGGTTTATTAGTGATGACTATATATCAGCAAATGGAGCTTATATTGGATTGGCCCCACCAGGAGATGTTGGATCACGGCAAAGAGAATGCAAGGTGATCTTCTCCCTTAAAAACTTTGCCGAAGAAATTGCATGAATAAAATTCAAAAATTTTTATTTTATAATAAGAAAAACAATTTTTAGTTGTCAATTTACTTATTCAATAAATTTGATATGTTGATGATTGATAACTGATTTTTGTTTAACAAATCGACGAATCAATAGTTACCGTAATGATCGTAGTGTAACATAATTTTTTTTTTAGAGAAAAAATTTCTTTTGGTTGGATAGCTTTAAAAAAATGGAGATTAACCTAAGAGATGATAATATTAATCTTTGCATGGCGTATGTAATTAGGACTACCAATTTTGGAGCAGAGCAGATGAAGATGGGTATTTTCGTTTTAACGATATAAGAACTGAGAACTATAACCTTGATGCCTGGGTTTCAGGTTTTGTCGGTGATTATCGGTATGATGTTATCACTCCCATTACCTCAGGTACTATAATTTCCATCCTGAAATCTCCTCTTCTGTTACAAATTCATTGTCTTAATGAATAATTATTTTAACATCAAGCTAGTGTGTTATATATATGTATATAGGTTGTGACATTGATACTGGTGATCTTGTGTACGAGCCTCCCAGAGATGGCCCCACATTATGGGAAATAGGAATTCCTGATCGTTCTGCTGCAGAGTTTTATATTCCTGATCCAAATCCTTCTCATATCAATAAACTCTGTGTTAATCATCCTGATAGGTTAGCCCTGTATCACTGTTTTTATCAGCGCCAGTATTGGGATGCTTTGTTTTTCCATTTCTGACATTAAAAGTCAGATACTTGACTTCAATATATTTTTTTTTCTGGTATTGTAGCTAATTTTCGGAGAAAATCTCCAAGTGGGGGTTATTTATGATTTGATTTTTCTCCTAATTTCACTAATGCAAACATCAAGATCAAGATTTGTAGGTTAATGATTTGGATCATAATTCTGTTATTGGCAGGTTTAGGCAATACGGATTATGGGAAAGATATGCTGAATTATATCCTGATAGAGACAGTTTACTCAGTCGGTGTCAGTGATTATAGTAAAGATTGGTTCTACGCTCAGGTTACAAGGTCTGATTCTATCAATATTCAGCGTCATTTTTATTTTCATTCTGTAATTAATCCTCTATAATCAAACAAAAATTGCAGGAACAAGAATGACAATACGTACCAAAGAACTACATGGCAAATCAAGTTCAAACTGGACAACGTTGGTCAAAACGGCATTTATAAACTGTGCGTAGCACTTGCACTAGCAACAATTTCTGAATTGCAGGTACAGAATAATTTTCATTAATTCCTGAATTAGTTCTATAGGCCATTTCTATTACCACAATGCAGTGAATAAAATATTGTTTTGATCAAGGTTCGAGTTAATGATCCGAAATCAAGTCCCGTATTTTCAAGCGGGGTGATAGGCAAGGATAACTCAATTGCAAGGCATGGAATTCATGGGCTATACTGGCTGTACAATGTAGACGTCGCAGGTGCTCGACTTGTTCAGGGAGATAACACTATATTTTTGACACAGCCAAGAAGCACCAGCCCTTTTCAGGGTATTATGTATGACTATATTAGTTTGGAAGGCCCTTCAACTTCTACTCGAAGAACGGAAACTTGAGGTCAATTTAGAGTCCAGTTTCACTTATTATTGGGTAGTAGTGGGCATCCATTAATAGCCAGAGGATTTTGATTATTTTAATATCAACCATTAGATTCTATAATTAGTGAAAAACCTGTTATTTGTACTACAGATAAACTGTAACTATTAGTGACAAAGAGCCATCTTATCTATTATCTTCCACATCAATCCCAAGTATACTAAAAATAACACAAAAAAAAATTTATCAATTAATATAATAATTTTCTTTTCAGAACATAATACCTTTTCTTTACAAACAATTAACTGCATTACATTACAAGAGCAAAACATATTAATTTTAGTTGTTTATTTTATACTATCTATTAGATTAGCCGGCAGATAACCATGATTCTTGACTCAGCATTGAACTGTTCTATGGCATTTTAGAGCACCTGCTGAACTTGTTAGTGACTTGACTAACTTAGCATCTGAAACCTCAAACCTTTGTTGATCGTTATAATTAGGCTTTGCCCCGTCTAGTCCTGTTTGAACGAAAGAAGCTCCATACTCAAAAACATCCCTCATAGAATAAAATTTCCAAGGTCTGCTATTCTCATTGATGCCATTCCTCCACCTTACCTGTAAAAAATATTTATAGTATTAGCTTTTAGCAAGTATTATCATATATTAAGTCTGTGTTGAGTTGAGTTTGAATTAGAGTTTGAAATTTGGATCGGAAAGATTGAAGTTGTTTTCTAACCTAAATAATGATGAATTTGGACAAAACCAATCGTTGAAGTTAGAAAAAGAAATATAAATAGGTATGTGGAAATATTTAAGGTTACCTCTTTGTTTCCAGACTTTGGTGCGATGAAGTAGTTGGCTTCACTTTTAATGCTAGGATTCATGCTTTCACCAATTGCTTATTGTTCCCATCCTTGGTAGAGATTGTTAGTTACATGTGCATGTCCATGACGAACCCTGCAATGTTGTTATGTCCCAATTAAGGTTATTAATTCAAGTAGTCGTAACACATTCAAATATGACGAAGATCTTTATATTGGAACTCGTTCTCTGTCCTAGACTTATTAGCGGGTTGATTAAGCTTTTTGGCTTAGATTGGCTGGCTGGCCCCAAGGCGGATTATTTCCACATTTCTAAGGATTAGCCCACTTTTTATTTTTTGAGTTAAACTGATCAACTGTCATATTCTGTTAGAACTCACCTTGGCATCCGCTGATTGCAATTTGGACAACGGTCACCTTCATGTTCTTATCCCTCAAGTATCCATCATCATGTCCAAGAAGCATAACCTTGTCTTGGTCCTTAAACCAATTATTGGAAATGGTAACATCTGTAGATCCACGAGTGACATCTAGAAGACCATCTTGGCATGCATATAGTGTATTATGGTCTATCCACACCTTCGATGCGGTGACCAACCTGATTGCATCCCCATCCATTTGACCTAGCGGGAATATTTCTCCATTTGGTCCCCTGACTGAGCTAAGTCCTATGGCTTTGCAATGGTGAATCCTTAGGCCATGAATGATCACATCCGTTGCCTAAAAAATATAAGAAAATACAGACATATTATATGATCATCAAAGACTACATGATGTTAGTTCAATTGGTACATTTGGAGACAATTTTATATTAGTCTAATAAGTAAAATAAGATTGTTTCATTTTTAAGGTCATGTAAAAAAATACTTTATATATAGTGAATCAACCAACTAGGCCTAGTTTGATTGATTTTTTGTTGTTATAAAAAGTAGAGAATTTTGAATTTGATTTTCTCTACTCACCATTATTATTGTTATTATACTAATAAAATGACAATTATTATACCGATAAAGTGAGATTTTCAAAGTATGGATCCAGAGGACTTAACATATCTGTGTGAGAAGATGAAATTGATTGATAATGGTGATGAGGCGGTGATTATGGTTAATTGTGAAGGATGATTAGATGCCTAGAAATGACTTCGTTTTTGCTTGGTTTGTAAGGTGCATGGGTCAAGTTAATCAATGAAGGTGCCTTTGAAGCAATAATTCCAAACTTCTTAAGAGTCGTGGATGGGCTTGATGTAGAATTAGTTGGTAAAAACACCTTTATGCTGCGTTTTCGATCCATGATAAAATGAAACCATGTTTTGGATAGGAGGCCATGAAATTTCGTCAAACCTCTCTTGTTTTAATATAAAATTGGGGTACACCAACAGATCACGGATATGGTATTTGATACAACGACTTTTTGAGTACGAATGCACAATGTTCCACTTGGATACATGACAAAGGATATTGCTACTTCTTTAGGTAAACAAATTGGGGATGTTCTTGAAATTGATGGTTGTGACAATGGTGTTTGTTGTGGTCAATTTTTTAGGGTAAAGGTGCGGATGAACATTGTCCTTTCATTAACAAAATGTATATGGATAGACTTTGGGGAGAGGAGTGATAAACGACCAATAATCATCACATATGAACAATTGCTAGATTTTTGTTATTGTTGTGGAGTAATTAGGCATCTACATAGAGATTGTGATAAGATTGGGAAAGATAAAGGTGTTGGGGAAGACTTTGAGTTTAGTCTATGCTTATAGGCAAATACAAATCTACCTATAGGTAATAAAAGCATCCTAGAACAGATGGGGAGTGGAAGAGGGGTAATGACAGTTTGGTGACGATTGGTCCTTCGTCAGCTAATATTCCTAAAGAAGGTAGGCAAAAGTGTCCAAGTACATCATCCTATGTTGTTACAGAACCAACATTCACCTGTAATGTTGATAACTGCTCTAAATTGATACCACAACAATGCCAAACATACTTGTTGTAGACACAAATACTATAGTCCTGAATTTAGTAGAGGGAGAGCTAACACCGTTACCACAAGAGACCACACTAGTTATGTTGGGGAAAGAGGTTGATTCTAATGTTTGTAATAACAGTGGCAATAAGGTTTTGAAGGAAGGATCTAGATGGAAAAGGTGAGCTAAGACTAAAGAGCATGTAAAGGATAGGTTTGATGCTTCAGTTGAGGAGACTGTTTATCGGGTTTTGGTGGATGTTGCTAACTCTTTCGGTAATAGGGCTATAAACTAGAGTACTCAAATGCAGGAAGATGAGTTGGGACTAGTTAAAAAGACAAGGAATGTTAAAGAAGTGATCTCTAGCTTAGATGTCGACTTTTAGTGAATGTCTTTCTTCTTACTTGGATGAATATGAAATCATATGATGGTCTAATTCAATGGTGCTTGGATCATTTTGTTACATGCTCTTAATGGTTGAATTTATTCATGTTAAAAATATGAGTTTTTGTCACTCAAACCATAGAGCCATTATATTGTTTTGTGTTGGTCATTAATGTCGACCATCATCTCAATCTAAAAAGTCACATTTTTTGTTTAAAGAAACGTGGGTGCATGATTCTAAATGTGAGCAAATTGTGGTTCAAGATTGGAATTTGGGGTCTTTTAACGCTGAGAATTTTGAGGTCATGTTCTTATTCATTGGCCAAGTGGCATTCGAAGAAGTTCAAATGGATTCCTTATGATATTCAACAGTTTCAAGCAGAGGTGGATCCACTAAAAGGTAATGAGTACGATGAGCATGACCTAACTCGAATTCGTGAATTATATAATAGGTTGGAGAAGCTTCATTATCAAAAGGAAATCTTTCAGAAGCAACGATGCAAAATTATGTGGCTCAGTCATGGTGATCAAAAATCCCATTTTTTTCATCAATCAGCTTCTAGGAGGTGAAAGACAAATTTTATTAGAAGCCTTTTGATTACTAATAGAGCTTGGACGAAAAGTTAGAATGAAGTGGCATCAGTGGTATGTGACTATTTTTCTGATATTTTTTCTACTTTTAACCTTCTGTGGATGTCATTAATCAGGTGATTGATAAAGTTAAGCCTATGGTGACTCCTGAAATGAATAGTATTCTTAGCACACCTTTTACTGCTACATATGTGAAAAAAGCATTGTTTGATATGAATCCGAATAAAGCCCCTAGGCTAGATAGAATGTCTATTTTGTTTTATCAAAAGTTCTAGCATATGGTTGGTTTGGATGTTATTCACGAATGACTTATGTTCCTAAATGGAAGGATTTTTGACATGGTAATGAGATGTTGCTAACCTTAATATCGAAGGTTAAGAATCCTCAATCATTGAAGGACTATCGACCAATCAATTTATGCAACATTCGATTTAAAATAATTACTTGAGCAATCACAAATTGTCTTAGAATTTTTTTTTTTTTTTGGGATAGGATAATTGATGAGGCTTAATATGCATTTATTCTAGGGCGTTTGATTATAGATAATATTGTCTCGAGTTTTGAGAGCATCCATTAGATTCGTAATCATCGGAGAGGAAAAAACGTGTTCTTATCTTTGAAACTTGACATGAGTAAGGCATATGATAGGATAAAGTAGGTCCTTTTGAAGCGAATCATGGATAAGTCAGTACTTCATGGATTACTTTGATCATATCTTTTGTGTTTACAGTGTCCTACTCGTTTAATATTAATGGTTCAACTGTAGGCAATGTTGTGCCCTCCTGTGGTTTACGTTAGGGTGACCCTCTTTCACCATTCTTATTTCTTCTATGCTCGCAGGGCCTATCTTTAATTTTATACAGTGCGATTAAGCGGAGGAGGTTAATGGAGTCAAAATTTCTTAAAACTATCTAATTATCTCACATCTCTGTTTTGCAGATGATAGCTTAATTTTTTGCCAAGCATCAGTGCAGGAGTGACTCCGTCTAAAGCATTGCCTAACTCTGTATGAAAAGGCATATGGTTAATAGATCAATTACGATAACTTAGCTTTGTCATTCAGCCCTAACACTACAAAAGCTTCTATATGGGTTATTCATGGAATATTTGGCGTTCAAGTGGTTGATGGTCACAAACTTTATCTTGGTCTCCCAACTTTTTCCTTATGTAATAAAAGGATTCAATTTGGATATCTAAGAAATAGAGTAGTCAAGAGACTGGAAGGCTGGAGTTTGAAATTTTTTTTGATGGGGAGTGCTTAATGAAATTAGTAATTTAGACTTTGCCAACATACGTTATGTCGTGTTTTAAACTGTCAGTTGCTATAATTGATGATATGGAATAACCTTGTGCTAATTTTTATTGGGGTCTAATAAAGATGGGAATCAAATGCATTAGCAATCTTGCCAGAAGTTGCGTCGTCCTAAGCAATTGGGTGGCATGGGTTTCTGCAACTTCAACCTCTTTAACCAAGCTATGTTGGCAAAATAGTCATGGCGAATATTGACTAGACCAAATTCTTTTTTAGCATTGATCTTGAGGGTAAACTATTTTTCTGATAGTGATTCTCTATCAACAGGTTGGGATCCTCCACTTCCTACATTTGGCATAGTATTATTTGAAGAAGGGAGTTATTATAACAATGGCTTCAATGAAGCATGTGTGATGGTCATTTTATTCAAGTTTATGGTGATTCTTGGCTTCCTAGTTCATTCTCTTTCAAAGTTGTTTCTCCTATGAAGTTGCATCCAATTGCTTAAGTAGCTGAACTTCTAACAGAGGTAAGGGGCTTAAAATGAACCATTTATTAGAGGTAACTTTCTTTCTTTTGAGGCTAATATGATTTTGCTCTTTCCCTGACCTCGATTTCATTGTGGGGCTGGATCTATTGGGATTTTGATAAATGAGATTACTTTTCAGCAAGTCAGCTTACTTAATTGGTTTATTGTCTTGTTAATATGGGGGCATCTTCTTCATCATCTATATTACATAAATGGTGGAAGTTTATCTAGGCATTATCTATCCCTCCCAAAGTTCGTATCTTCATTTGGTGGGCCTATCAAAATTTTCTTCCTAAAGGTGTGAACTTAGTTGCCCATCACGTCCCAAATCAACCTCATTGTTCATGATGTGGTTTTAGTGCTAACTAAACTTCACATTCTCTGTTCCATTATCTTTTTGCTCGTAAAGTATGGAAACACAACTACTTTGATGACTTATTGTCAAGGTTTGACACTGATTATACCTTAAAAATTTTTATGGCCATGAGGGATAATCTAGATAGTCAGAAATTTGAGGTGTTCTACATGTGTTGTTAGCTGGTCTTGGACATGAGAAAAATGTGGCTTTGCATGAAGCTAAACATGTGGATGCAAAATCTTTATTTGAAATGGTTGTAAACATGGAGAGGGAGTTCAATGTGACTAACGCGGCTGTCAATACTTCAACAGCCAAGGATTCTAGCCAATCGATTTGGTCATGTTCAGGGGTAGGCTTTTTAAAGCTTAATGTTGACAATGCATTTAAGGAAGGGTTAGTTTAGTTGCAAGAGTTGAGGTAATAATTCGAGACAAATTTGATAATTGTTTACCTTCAAAGGCTTCTTCTATCAGTCATTGCTCTTCTTCTCTTGTGGCGGAGCTATTTGCGCTGAGGTAGGGTTTATTTTTTGCTATGGATTGTGCCTGGTTAATAGGGTGGATGTATTGTTTGACTTCAAAAGTATTATTCTTGACATTCTTTGTCTGGCTCAGCGATGCAATGTTTTTCGCTTTGAGATGAGTTCTCGTAAGGCTAATATTGTGGCAACTGGATTAGCTAAGTATGGCCTTACTAATAATTGTGATTTGGCTTGGTTGGAGGATGAAGGATCGCATTGGTTTCATGAGCTTCTTTTTTTGGATTACATTTCTTCTTAATTATAGTTGTTTGGTTGTTGATGATGTATTTGAAGCACTTTTTAGGGTTTTCTCCTTTGGGGTTTTACTTTTGAAGGTTTTTTAATGAGACTCCTATTTTATTTTATCCAAGTAATGAAGTAATTCTACTTTTTCAAAAAAAAAAAAGTGAGAACTATAAAAAAGGAAGAGTTAGAATATCTCAAGAAAAAAATGCACCTTATAGACTAGAAGACATGCATTGCCGATAATATGAACGGTTACACCGCGACCATCAATGGTAGTAAAACTACTAATGAGGGGTTTGTCAAGTTTGATATTCATATTCCTTTGAAAAGTTATCCAAACTTTCCCATTGATCATTGTGGCTCCATATCTTAAGGTCCCTACTTTAGGGTTCAATGGGTCATCACTAGGATCAGTGACTTTATAGTGTATAACATCTCTTCCAATGTTGCCAGTCATCTTCCCCGTAAATCCAACAAAGCACTTAGCCAACTGTTGTCGATTTCTTCACCAATCAGGATTTTTTCTCCAACAACTATCAATAGCATTCATCTTTTCGGCATTGGAAGTGAAAAAGAATATGGCCATACAAAAAGCCAAAGCAAATTGAACGGCCATCTTTATACACCTGTTGATTAGGGTTTCGAATGCCAAAAAAGAGAAGTGAATAGGATTGCATAGAAGCGTAGCATATGAGGAGGGTTTTATAGTACAAAAAGAAATAAGCAAATTAGTAATGGTTGCAATTTGTCTAGTTAGTTCCAATGTGATGGTGGCAAGAGAGCATTTAGTTATGCTTAAAGCTCACTCTCGTTGGTTTCCATTATGGGACGATGGTTGTGAAAGTATTTATAAAGCCATTAATAGAAAAGAAAGGAACAGAAAATTAAGCTAAATTTGCTATATTTGAAGTTATGAGAATGTTCTTGTTAAAGTTTCATAAAAAAAAAAGAATGTGCTTGTTGAAGTGAGGGGAATATTAATTAATTCTACGGAGATATTGAAAACAGAAAAACATATTATTTATGTTAATAAATGTGACTTGATCTTACGCCAAATAATAGTCAGCTATACATACTTAAGTTTTTAATTAAAATAAGGCTTTATGTGTTTATTAATTTTTTAGTATTTGTCATTTTATTATGTATTAATGATAACTGGTATTAAAGTAATTATAAAATATTTAATTTTTATATTTATTATTAAATTATTTATGATATAGTTAATTTTAGCATTCAATAATATCAAAACTTAAACAATTAACTTTAATTAGTTTTATAAATTTCACTATATGTCTAAATACAAATAATATATTTCAAATTTCTAATTACAATAAAAATCACTACATTAATAATGATTTACTTTTAATTTAATTTATATGTCATTTTTAAAATTGTGAATTATATATACGACCTTTAATTTTAAAGCTTGAATAAAAGAATTTGTAGACTTTTATTTATAATTTTGAATATTTTACTTTTTTTTTATATCATGAACTCAAATAGAACATTTTTCTTAATTAATAATTATCTATTTATATTTTATCAATATATATATATATATATATATATATATA